>CM074726.1:4984848-5059848 GCA_037306005.1 Rhinophrynus dorsalis
CTAGAGTGAACACTTATGGGACACACTTGGTCCTGTTGACTAGAAGAGAACAGTAACTGGGACACACTTGTCCTGTATCCCTAGAAGAGAACACTTACCGGGACACACGGCTATGTCCTGTATGACTAGAAGAGAACACCTTACTGGGACACACCTTGTCCTGTATGACTAGAAGAGAACCACGTACTGGGACCACACTATGGTCCTGTCATCCCTAGAAGAGAAACTTACTGGACCACGTTGTCCTGTCATGACTAGAAGAGAACACTTCCTGGGACCACTTTTCCTGTATCACTAGAAGTGACACCTTACTGGGACACACCTTGTCCTGTATCACTAGAAGAGAACACTTACTGGGACAACGACTTGTCCTGTATGACTAGAAGAGAACACTTACTGGGACACACTAGTCCTGTATCACTAGAAGAGAACACTTACCCGGGACACACTTGTCCTGTATCACTAGAAGAGAACACTTACTGGGAAGTCTGTGACTGAACTACAGGGACAACTTGTCCTGTATCACTAGAAGAGAACACTTACCTGGGACACACCTTGTCCTGTATCACTAGAAAGAGGAAACACTTACTGGGACACACTTGTCCTGTATCACTAGAAGAGAACACTTACTGGGACACACTTGTCCACTGTATCACTAGAAGAGAACACTTACTGGGACACACTTGTCCTGTATCACTAGAAGAGAACACTTACTGGAACACACTTGTCCTGTATCACTAGAAGAGAACACTTACTGGGACACACTTGTCCTGTATGACTAGAAGAGAACACTTACTGGGACACACTTGTCCTGTATCACTAGAAGAGAACACTTACTGGGACACACTTGTCCTGTATCACTAGAAGAGAACACTTACTGGGACACACTTGTCCTTGTATCACTAGAAGAGAACACTTACTGGGACACACTTGTCCTGTATCACTAGAAGAGAACACTTACTGGGACACACTTGTCCTGTATGACTAGAGAACACTTACTGGGACACACACCTTGTCCTGTATCACTAGAAGAGAACACTTACTGGGACACACTTTGTCCTGTATCACTAGAAGAGAACACTTACTGGGACACACTTGTCCTGTATCACTAGAAGAGAACACTTACTGGGACACACTTGTCCTGTATGACTAGAAGAGAACACTTACTGGGACACACTTGTCCTGTATCACTAGAAGAGAACACTTACTGGGACACACTTGTCCTGTATCACTAGAAGAGAACACTTACTGGGACACACTTGTCCTGTATCACTAGAAGAGAACACTTACTGGGACACACTTGTCCTGTATCACTAGAAGAGAACACTTACTGGGACACACTTGTCCTGTATCACTAGAAGAGAACACTTACTGGGACACACTTGTCCTGTATCGACTAGAAGAGAACACTTACTGGGACACACTTGTCCTGTATCACTAGAAGAGAACACTTACTGGGACACACTTGTCCTGTATCACTAGAAGAGAACACTTACTGGGACACACTTGTCCTGTATCACTAGAAGAGAACACTTACTGGGACACACTTGTCCTGTATCACTAGAAGAGAACACTTACTGGGACACACTTGTCCTGTATCACTAGAAGAGAACACTTACTGGGACACACTTGTCCTGTATCACTAGAAGAGAACACTTACTGGGACACACTTGTCCTGTATCACTAGAAGAGAACACTTACTGGGACACACTTGTCCTGTATCACTAGAAGAGAACACTTACTGGGACACACTTGTCCTGTATCACTAGAAGAGAACACTTACTGGGACACACTTGTCCTGTATCACTAGAAGAGAACACTTACTGGGACACACTTGTCCTGTATCACTAGAAGAGAACACTTACTGGGACACACTTGTCCTGTATGACTAGAAGAGAACACTTACTGGGACACACTTGTCCTGTATCACTAGAAGAGAACACTTACTGGGACACACTTGTCCTGTATCACTAGAAGAGAACACTTACTGGGACACACTTGTCCTGTATCACTAGAAGAGAACACTTACTGGGACACACTTGTCCTGTAATCACTAGAAGAGAACACTTACTGGGACACACTTGTCCTGTATCACTAGAAGAGAACACTTACTGGGACACACTTGTCCTGTATCACTAGAAGAGAACACTTACTGGGACACACTTGTCCTGTATCACTAGAAGAGAACACTTACTGGGACACACTTGTCCTGTATCACTAGAAGAGAACACTTACTGGGACACACTTGTCCTGTATCACTAGAAGAGAACACTTACTGGGACACACTTGTCCTGTATCACTAGAAGAGAACACTTACTGGGACACACTTGTCCTGTATGACTAGAAGAGAACACTTACTGGACACACTTGTCCTGTATCACTAGAAGAGAACACTTACTGGGACACACTTGTCCTGTATCACTAGAAGAGAACACTTACTGGGACACACTTGTCCTGTATGACTAGAAGAGAACACTTACTGGGACACACTTGTCCTGTATCACTAGAAGAGAACACTTACTGGGACACACTTGTCCTGTATCACTAGAAGAGAACACTTACTGGGACACACTTGTCCTGTATCACTAGAAGAGAACACTTACTGGGACACACTTGTCCTGTATCACTAGAAGAGAACACTTACTGGGACACACTTGTCCTGTATCACTAGAAGAGAACACTTACCCTGGGACACACTTGTCCTGTATCACTAGAAGAGAACACTTACTGGGACACACTTGTCCTGTATGACTAGAAGAGAACACTTACTGGGACACACTTGTCCTGTATCACTAGAAGAGAACACTTACTGGGACACACTTGTCCTGTATCACTAGAAGAGAACACTTACTGGGACACACTTGTCCTGTATCACTAGAAGAGAACACTTACTGGGACACACTTGTCCTGTATCACTAGAAGAGAACACTTACCTGGGACACACTTGTCCTGTATCACTAGAAGAGAACACTTACTGGGACACACTTGTCCTGTATGACTAGAAGAGAACACTTACTGGGACACACTTGTCCTGTATCACTAGAAGAGAACACTTACTGGGACACACTTGTCCTGTATCACTAGAAGAGAACACTTACTGGGACACACTTGTCCTGTATCACTAGAAGAGAACACTTACTGGGACACACTTGTCCTGTATGACTAGAAGAGAACACTTACTGGGACACACTTGTCCTGTATCACTAGAAGAGAACACTTACTGGGACACACTTGTCCTGTATCACTAGAAGAGAACACTTACTGGGACACACTTGTCCTGTATCGACTAGAAGAGAACACTTACTGGGACACACTTGTCCTGTATGACTAGAAGAGAACACTTACTGGGACACACTTGTCCTGTATCACTAGAAGAGAACACTTACTGGGACACACTTGTCCTGTATCACTAGAAGAGAACACTTACTGGGACACACTTGTCCTGTATACTCTGACCCTTACTAGAAGAGAACACTTACTGGGACACACTTGCTATCACTAGAAGAAACACTTACGGGGACCACTTGTCCTAGAGAGAACCAATTACTGGGGACACACTTGTCCTGTATCACTAGAAGAGAACACTTACTGGGACACACTTGTCCTGTATCACTAGAAGAGAACACTTACTGGGACACACTTGTCCTGTATCACTAGAAGAGAACACTTACTGGGACAACACTTGTCCTGTATCACTAGAAGAGAACACTTACTGGGACACACTTGTCCTGTATCACTAGAAGAGAACACTTACTGGGACACACTTGTCCTGTATCACTAGAAGAGAACACTTACTGGGACACACTTGTCCTGTATCACTAGAAGAGAACACTTACTGGGACACACTTGTCCTGTATCACTAGAAGAGAACAGTTACTGGGACACACTTGTCCTGTATGACTAGAAGAGAAACACTTACTGGGACACACTAGTCCTGTATGACTAGAAGAGAACACTTACTGGGACACACTTGTCCTGTATCACTAGAAGAGAACACTTACTGGGACACACTTGTCCTGTATCACTAGAAGAGAACACTTACTGGGACACACTTGTCCTGTATGACTAGAAGAGAACACTTACTGGGACACACTTGTCCTGTATCACTAGAAAGAGAACACTTACTGGGACACACTTGTCCTGTATCACTAGAAGAGAACACTTACTGGGACACACTTGTCCTGTATCACTAGAAGAGAACACTTACTGGGACACACTTGTCCTGTATCACTAGAAGAGAACACTTACTGGGACACACTTGTCCTGTATCACTAGAAGAGAACACTTACTGGGACACACTTGTCCTGTATCACTAGAAGAGAACACTTACTGGGACACACTTGTCCTGTATGACTAGAAGAGAACACTTACTTGGGACACACTTGTCCTGTATGACTAGAAGAGAACACTTACTGGACACACTTGTCCTGTATGACTAGAAGAGAACACTTACTGGGACACACTTGTCCTGTATGACTAGAAGAGAACACTTACTGGGACACACTTGTCCTGTATGACTAGAAGAGAACACTTACTGGGACACACTTGTCCTGTATGACTAGAAGAGAACACTTACTGGGACACACTTGTCCTGTATCACTAGAAGAGAACACTTACTGGGACACACTTGTCCTGTATCACTAGAAGAGAACACTTACTGGGACACACTTGTCCTGTATGACTAGAAGAGAACACTTACTGGGACACACTTGTCCTGTATGACTAGAAGAGAACACTTACTGGGACACACTTGTCCTGTATCACTAGAAGAGAACACTTACTGGGACACACTTGTCCTGTATGACTAGAAGAGAACACTTACTGGGACACACTTGTCCTGTATGACTAGAAGAGAACACTTACTGGGACACACTTGTCCTGTATCACTAGAAGAGAACACTTACTGGGACACACTTGTCCTGTATGACTAGAAGAGAACACTTACTGGGACACACTTGTCCTGTATGACTAGAAGAGAACACTTACTGGGACACACTTGTCCTGTATCACTAGAAGAGAACACTTACTGGGACACACTTGTCCTGTATGACTAGAAGAGAACACTTACTGGGACACACTTGTCCTGTATGACTAGAAGAGAACACTTACTGGGACACACTTGTCCTGTATGACTAGAAGAGAACACTTACTGGCTGTCTATGAGACACTACGACTTGTCCTGTATGACTAGAAGAGAACACTTACTGGGACACACTTGTCCTGTATCACTAGAAGAGAACACTTACTGGACACACTTGTCCTGTAAGACTAGAAGAGAACACTTACTGGGACACACTTGTCCTGTATGACTAGAAGAGAACACTTACTGGGACACACTTGTCCTGTATGACTAGAAGAGAACACTTACTGGGACACACTTGTCCTGTATCACTAGAAGAGAACACTTACTGGGACACCACCTTTGTCCTGTATGACTAGAAGAGAACACTTACTGGGACACACTTGTCCTGTATCACTAGAAGAGAACACTTACTGGGACACACTTGTCCTGTATGACTAGAAGAGAACACTTACTGGGACACACTTGTCCTGTATCACTAGAAGAGAACACTTACCGGGACACACTTGTCCTGTATCACTAGAAGAGAACACTTACTGGGACACACTTGTCCTGTATCGACTAGAAGAGAACACTTACTGGGACACACTTGTCCTGTATCACTAGAAGAGAACACTTACTGGGACACACTTGTCCTGTATCACTAGAAGAGAACACTTACTGGGACACACTTGTCCTGTATCACTAGAAGAGAACACTTACTGGGACACACTTGTCCTGTTTCACTAGAAGAGAACACTTACTGGGACACACTTGTCCTGTATGACTAGAAGAGAACACTTACTGGGACACACTTGTCCTGTATCACTAGAAGAGAACACTTACTGGGACACACTTGTCCTGTATCACTAGAAGAGAACACTTACTGGGACGCACTTGTCCTGTATCACTAGAAGAGAACACTTACTGGGACACACTTGTCCTGTATGACTAGAAGAGAACACTTACTGGGACACACTTGTCCTGTATCACTAGAAGAGAACACTTACTGGGACACACTTGTCCTGTATCACAAGAAGAGAACACTTACTGGGACACACTTGTCCTGTATCACTAGAAGAGAACACTTACTGGGACACACTTGTCCTGTATCACTAGAAGAGAACACTTACTGGGACACACTTGTCCTGTATGACTAGAAGAGAACACTTACTGGGACACACTTGTCCTGTATCACTAGAAGAGAACACTTACTGGGACACACTTGTCCTGTATCACTAGAAGAGAACACTTACTGGGACACACTTGTCCTGTATGACTAGAAGAGAACACTTACTGGGACACACTTGTCCTGTATCACTAGAAGAGAACACTTACTGGGACACACTTGTCCTGTATGACTAGAAGAGAACACTTACTGGGACACACTTGTCCTGTATGACTAGAAGAGAACACTTACTGGGACACACTTGTCCTGTATGACTAGAAGAGAACACTTACTGGGACACACTTGTCCTGTATCACTAGAAGAGAACACTTACTGGGACACACTTGTCCTGTACGACTAGAAGAGAACACTTACTGGGACACACTTGTCCTGTATGACTAGAAGAGAACACTTACTGGGACACACTTGTCCTGTATGACTAGAAGAGAACACTTACTGGGACACACTTGTCCTGTATCACTAGAAGAGAACACTTACTGGGACACACTTGTCCTGTATGACTAGAAGAGAACACTTACTGGGACACACTTGTCCTGTATGACTAGAAGAGAACACTTACTGGACACACACTTGTCCTGTATGACTAGAAGAGAACACTTACTGGGACACACTTGTCCTGTATCACTAGAAGAGAACACTTACCGGGACACACTTGTCCTGTACGACTAGAAGAGAACACTTACTGGGACACACTTGTCCTGTATCACTAGAAGAGAACACTTACTGGGACACACTTGTCCTGTATCACTAGAAGAGAACACTTACTGGGACACACTTGTCCTGTATCACTAGAAGAGAACACTTACTGGGACACACTTGTCCTGTATGACTAGAAGAGAACACTTACTGGGACACACTTGTCCTGTATGACTAGAAGAGAACACTTACTGGGACACACTTGTCCTGTATCACTAGAAGAGAACACTTACTGGACACACTTGTCCTGTATGACTAGAAGAGAACACTTACTGGGACACACTTGTCCTGTATCACTAGAAGAGAACACTTACTGGGACACACTTGTCCTGTATGACTAGAAGAGAACACTTACTGGGACACACTGTCCTGTATCACTAGAAGAGAACACTTACTGGGACACACTTGTCCTGTATGACTAGAAGAGAACACTTACTGGGACACACTTGTCCTGTTTCACTAGAAGAGAACACTTACTGGGACACACTTGTCCTGTATGACTAGAAGAGAACACTTACTGGGACACACTTGTCCTGTATCACTAGAAGAGAACACTTACTGGGACACACTTGTCCTGTATCACTAGAAAGAGAACACTTACTAGGACGCACTTGTCCTGTATCACTAGAAGAGAACACTTACTGGGACACACTTGTCCTGTATGACTAGAAGAGAACACTTACTGGGACACACTTGTCCTGTATCACTAGAAGAGAACACTTACTGGGACACACTTGTCCTGTATCACTAGAAGAGAACACTTACTGGGACACACTTGTCCTGTATCACTAGAAGAGAACACTTACTGGGACACACTTGTCCTGTATCACTAGAAGAGAACACTTACTGGGACACACTTGTCCCTGTATGACTAGAAGAGAACACTTACTGGGACACACTTGTCCTGTATCACTAGAAGAGAACACTTACTGGACACACTTGTCCTGTATCACTAGAAGAGAACACTTACTGGGACACACTTGTCCTGTATGACTAGAAGAGAAACACTTACTGGGACACACTTGTCCTGTATGACTAGAAGAGAACACTTACTGGGACACACTTGTCCTGTATCACTAGAAGAGAACACTTACTGGGACACACTTGTCCTGTATGACTACAAGAGAACACTTACTGGGACACACTTGTCCTGTATGACTAGAAGAGAACACTTACTGGGACACACTTGTCCTGTATCACTAGAAGAGAACACTTACTGGGACACACTTGTCCTGTATGACTACGAAGAGAACACTTACTGGGACACACTTGTCCTGTATGACTAGAAGAGAATACTTACTGGACACACTTGTCCTGTATGACTAGAAGAGAACACTTACTGGGACACACTGGTCCTGTATCACTAGAAGAGAAACACTTACTGGGACACACTTGTCCTGTATGACTAGAAGAGAACACTTACTGGGACACACTTGTCCTGTATGACTAGAAGAGAACACTTACTGGGACACACTTGTCCTGTATCACTAGAAGAGAACACTTACTGGGACACACTTGTCCTGTATCACTAGAAGAGAACACTTACTGGGACACACTTGTCCTGTATGACTAGAAGAGAACACTAACTGGGACACACTTGTCCTGTATCACTAGAAGAGAACACTTACTGGGACACACTTGTCCTGTATCACTAGAAGAGAACACTTACTGGGACACACTTGTCCTGTATCACTAGAAGAGAACACTTACTGGGACACACTTGTCCTGTATGACTAGAAGAGAACACTTACTGGGACACACTTGTCCTGTATCACTAGAAGAGAACACTTACTGGGACACACTTGTCCTGTATGACTAGAAGAGAACACTTACTGGGACACACTTGTCCTGTATCACTAGAAGAGAACACTTACTGGGACACACTTGTCCCTGTATCACTAGAAGAGAACACTTACTGGGACACACTTGTCCTGTATCACTAGAAGAGAACACTTACTGGGACACACTTGTCCTGTATCACTAGAAGAGAACACTTACTGGGACACACTTGTCCTGTATCACTAGAAGAGAACACTTACTGGGACACACTTGTCCTGTATGACTAGAAGAGAACACATACTGGGACACACTTGTCCTGTATCACTAGAAGAACACTTACTGGGACACACTTGTCCTGTATGACTAGAGAACACTACTGGGACACACTTGTCCTGTATCACTAGAAGAGAACACTTACTGGGACACACTTGTCCTGTATCACTAGAAGAGAACACTTACTGGGACACACTTGTCCTGTATGACTAGAAGAGAACACTTACTGGGACACACTTGTCCTGTATCACTAGAAGAGAACACTTACTGGACACACTTGTCCTGTATGACTAGAAGAGACACTTACTGGGACACACTTGTCCTGTATGACTAGAAGAGAACACTTACTGGGACACACTTGTCCTGTATGACTAGAAGAGAACACTTACTGGGACACACTTGTCCTGTATCACTAGAAGAGAACACTTACTGGGACACACTTGTCCTGTATGACTAGAAGAGAACACTTACTGGGACACACTTGTCCTGTATCACTAGAAGAGAACACTTACTGGGACACACTTGTCCTGTATGACTAGAAGAGAACACTTACTGGGACACACTTGTCCTGTATCACTAGAAGAGAACACTTACTGGGACACACTTGTCCTGTATCACTAGAAGAGAACACTTACTGGGACACACTTGTCCTGTATCACTAGAAGAGAACACTTACTGGGACACACTTGTCCTGTATCACTAGAAGAGAACACTTACTGGGACACACTTGTCCTGTATCACTAGAAGAGAACACTCTACTGGGACACACTTGTCCTGTATCACTAGAAGAGAACACTTACTGGGACACACTTGTCCTGTATGACTAGAAGAGAACACTTACTGGGACACACTTGTCCTGTATCACTAGAAGAGAACACTTACTGGGACACACTTGTCCTGTATCACTAGAAGAGAACGCTTACTGGGACACACTTGTCCTGTATCACTAGAAGAGAACACTTACTGGGACACACTTGTCCTGTTATGACTAGAAGAGAACACTTACTGGGACACACTTGTCCTGTATCACTAGAAGAGAACACTTACTGGGACACACTTGTCCTGTATGACTAGAAGAGAACACTTACTGGGACACACTTGTCCTGTATCACTAGAAGAGAACACTTACTGGGACACACTTGTCCTGTATTACACCGGGTCGTCTCTGTTGGATTTCCAACACATCTTCCTCCACAGGTGGGTTCTGGGTCGTTGCACTCTCTAAACCTCTGCGCTATTCCGAATTCACAGGTGACAGAACATTTGGACCAAGTGGACCACTGGGACCAGTCTCCATTCACTGATAAAAAAAAGGAATGTGATTATTTCCCTCCCCGCCTATCCTTTCTCCTTCCCTACAATTCCCTCTTTCCCCTATCTTTGCCCACATCTCCTGCTCTTCTTAAATATCCCTACAACCCCCTCCTTTACCTTTTCCTTCCCTACAGCTACTTCTTTCCTTACCTATTCCAGCTCACTCCATCCTTCCCTCCCAGCGTTATCCTTGCCCACATCTCCTTCTCTATCCCTGCCACTCCCTCCCTTCCCCTCCTTTCCTTGCTACTTCCTCCTTCCCTTATTCCTTGCCTACAGCTCCTTCTTTCCTTACTTATCCCTGCTCCCTCTTCTTCCTCGCCGAATGTCATAAAAGGCAGCATCAGCACACAGCAGAACTAACCAGGCTCCTCTGCTGTACACAAGTACTGTCACAGCCCAGACTCTCTAACCTGGCACCGTGCACTCCATCTGGCCTGCCACATGACTAACCAGGCTCCACTGCTCTCCAACTCCGATTGCCCAGCTCGTCATATTCTCTGACATCAAATGACATTCCTCCTCTTCCTCCCCCCACACCTCCTCTCCCCCCTCCAACCACTTCCTCCCCCACACTCCTCCTCTTCCTCCCCCACACTCCTCCTCCCCCCTCCAATCACTTCCTCCCCACACTCCTCCTCCCCCCCATCCAATCACTTCCTCCCCCACACTCCTCCTCCCCCCCTGCCAACCACTTCCTCCCCCACACTCCTCCTCTTCCCTCCCCCCTCCAACCACGTCCTCCCCACACTCCTCCTCTTCCTCCCCCTCCAACCACTTCCTCCCCCACACTCCTCCTCCCCCTCCAACCACTTCCTCCCCCACACTCCTCCTCCCCCCTCCAACCACTTCCTCCCCCACACTCCTCCTCCCCCTCCAATCGCTTCCTCCCCCACACTCCTCCTCCCCCCTCCAAACCACTTCCTCCCCACACTCCTCCTCCCCCCTCCAACCACTTCCTCCCCCACACTCCTCCTCTTCCTCCCCCTCCAACCACTTCCTCCCCCACACTCCTCCTTCCCCCTCCAATCACTTCCTCCCCCACACTCCTCCTCCCCCTCCAACCACTTCCCCCCCACACTCCTCTTCCTCCCCCCTCAACCACTTCCTCCCCCACACTTCCTCCCTCTCCCCCTCCAACCACTTCCTCCCCCACACCCCTCCTCCCCCTCCAACCACTTCCTCCCCCATACTCCTCCTCTCCCTCCAACCACTTCCTCCCTCACACTCCTCCTCTCCCCTCCAACCACTTCCTCCCCCACACTCCTCCTCTCCCCTCACCACTTCCTCCCCCACACTCCTCCTCCCCCCTTCAATCACTTCCTCCCCCACACTCCTCCTCCCCCTCCAACCACTTCCTCCCCACACTCCTCCTCTCCCCCTCCAACCACTTCCTCCCCCACACTCCTCCTCTCCCCTCCAACCACTTCCTCCCCCACACTCCTCCTCTCCCCTCATCCACTTCCTCCCCCACACTCCTCCTCTCCCCTCCAACCACTTCCTCCCCCACACTCCTCCTCTCCCCTCCAACCACTTCCTCCCCCACACTCCTCCTCCCCCCTCCAACCACTTCCTCCCCCACACTCCTCCTCCCCCCTCCAACCACTTCCTACCCCACACTCCTCCCCCCCTCCAACCACTTCCTACCCCACACTCCTCCTATCCCCTTCAACCACTTCCTACCCCACACTCCTCCTCCCCTCCAACCACTTCCTCCCCCACACTCCTCCTATCCCCTCCAACCACTTCCTCCCCCACACTCCTCCTCTCCCTCCAACCACTTCCTCCCCCACACTCCTCCTCCCCCCTCCAACCACTTCCTCCCCCACACCCCTCCTCCCCCTCCAACCACTTCCTCCCCCATACTCCTCCTCTCCCCTCCAACCACTTCCTCCCTCACACTCCTCCTCTCCCCTCCAACCACTTCCTCCCCCACACTCCTCCTCTCCCCTCCAACCACTTCCTCCCCCACACTCCTCCTCCCCCCTTCAATCACTTCCTCCCCCACACTCCTCCTCCCCCCTCCAACCACTTCCTCCCCCACACTCCTCCTCTCCCCTCCAACCACTTCCTCCCCCACACTCCTCCTCTCCCCTCCAACCACTTCCTCCCCCACACTCCTCCTCTCCCCTCATCCACTTCTCCCCCACACTCCTCCTCTCCCCTCCAACCACTTCCTCCCCCACACTCCTCCTCTCCCCTCCAACCACTTCCTCCCCCACACTCCTCCTCCCCCCTCCAACCACTTCCTCCCCCACACTCCTCCTCCCCCCTCCAACCACTTCCTACCCCACACTCCTCCCCCCCTCCAACCACTTCCTACCCCACACTCCTCCTATCCCCTTCAACCACTTCCTACCCCACACTCCTCCTCCCCCTCCAACCACTTCCTCCCCCACACTCCTCCTATCCCCTCCAACCACTTCCTCCCCCACACTCCTCCTCTCCCCTCCAACCACTTCCTCCCCCACACTCCTCCTCCCCCTCCAACCACTTCCTCAATCAACTACACTACTCCTCCCCCTCCAACCACTTCACTACCTACATCATTTTGCCACCAACACCATTCTCTGTCCTACACACCTATGTAACCTTATTTAAATTATTGTTTGATTTTACCTGTGTGCCCCATTTTACATTGCCCCCCCCATACACACACACGTTCTGTATTCTTACACTGTTCTGCAGTACCTACCCGGGCAGCAGTCTTGTAGGGAGCAGGATCTGACCTCCACGTCATCTCCATCACAATCTCCCTGCCCTGTGCAGTATCTTCTCCTTCTCTGCACCCCTTCTTCGCATGAAACAGAGCAAGGACCCCAGGGAGACCAGGGGCTCCACTCGGCTGGACTGTAAGACAGTGAGATGTCTGAGCAGGCGACAAGGAGAAAGCCCCCCCCACACCCCATTTAGATTTTGATGGAGATGGGGGGGGGTGATGATATACAAAATGTTAAAGGAATAGTAATATTTCATTCTATAGTGTTCCTCATGTCGATTTTAAAAGGGTACATCACCTCCTGGGAAATGCCTAATTAACCCCTTGGGTGTGGCCTCCAGCAGTTAAGGGGTTAAAGCTTTGAGCGGCACGCAACGCATTGCGTGCCCCGCTGGTACTCAAAGGGTTAAATTGCATGGCAGCTCAAATCTGCAATTCTGTAACAGGACGGGATCTGGCAAGTTTTTTTTTTCATGGCCTCTCCATTATTAGGAGTTGGCTTTGCTACCGAGTCAACGACCTCAGATCTACATAGACAGCAAGAGCACAACCGTACTGCCATAAAATGGGTGGTCCTTCAAAAATACTGAACTGGGCTTCTTCGAAAGATGAGATTTATAGTATAATAGTTTTTGACTGAAACATCTCCCAACATGATTTCATAATGTGTTACAATCACTTTACGCTCTTCATATTTGTAAAGGGAAATGACGGATAAAATGTCACTTTAACCAGAGGGGTATGCAATGCATTGCGTACCCCTCTGGCTCTCAGTGAGTTAAAGGAGCAGTAAACCTTTATGAAAAACATAATGTAAGGCATTTCCTGTTGAGTAACATAAGGGTACTCCCACTGATGACAGATTAATATTTCCAGAGTTATTACAGTTTAAACCTGTGTTTATTTACATTAGCAGTGCCCTCTAGTGGTCAAATTCCAATTAGTTCTCCTGTTACATTCTAATGGAGAAGAAAGTCAGTGACTTACATTTCTCCGTAGAATGTGATGCACTTCCTGTCTGTTAGAACTATCAGGAAGTAAACACAGTAAATTCACCTCCTGTCAGTTAGAACTACCAGGAAGTAAACACAGGAAATTCACTTCCTGTCTATAGGAACGATCAGGAAGTAAACACAGTAAATTCACTTCCTGTCTGTAGGAACTATCAGGAAGTAAACACACTGTAAATTCACTTCCAGTCAGTTAGAACTATCAGGAAGTAAACACAGTAAATTCACTTCCTGTCTGTAGGAACTATCAGGAAGTAAACACAGTAAATTCACTTCCTGTCTGTAGGAACTATCAGGAAGTAAACACACTGTAAATTAACTTCCTGTCTGCACAGTAGGGTTGCCACCTTTTCTTCAAAAAAAAATATTGGCCATAGCATTCCCTCCATAGACTTAACATTGGACAGAAGCCAGTTTTTTACCGGCTGGGTGGCAACCCTACTGCACAGTAAATTCACTTCTGATTATTTGAACTTTTGTAACTTCTGTATAAAATAACTGACAGCGGTGGGAGTGACCTTGTTTTACTCAGCAGGAAAATCTCTATAACAGGTTTTCATAAAAAAAAAAGTTTACTCCTGTAAGGGGAGTTGTCCCCTGACATACACATGAATGACAGAAAACCTCTCATTATGGGGATACTAAACTGAGGTCAGACAGACAATATGAGGGAGGGTGTTTGTTTCTGATCAAATGGGAACCCTCCATGTCAGTATGCACTTGTACCGGGGGGCCCACTCACCGGCACGCCTCGCAGGGGGACTGAGCGTCCTGTTTGAAGCTGTACTTGATATTTAGGCAGCAATCTTCCTCCGTCACATCGTCCCCCAGGTATTCAGTGCAACCACCAGTCACTTCATCAAAATCACTGTAGCACTGAACCGCATCTGATTCTGGGGACAAGACAGAATGTATAATTTAACCCTACAGGACCCTGCAGAGGATCACTTACAACATCATTTAACATCTTCAGTACACGATTCCAGAACATTGTGACGTAACAATTTACCTGTAAAAATTCTGCACAGAGGCACTTAACTCCTCCCCCACTAGAACCCTGCATATCACTCAACTCCTCCCCCACTAGAGCCCTGCATATCGCTCAACTCCTCCCCCACTAGAACCCTGCATATCACTCAACTCCTCCCCCACTAGAGCCCTGCATATCGCTCAACTCCTCCCCCACTAGAACCCTGCATATCGCTCAACTCCTCCCCCACTAGAACCCTGCATATCACTCAACTCCTCCCCCACTAGAGCCCTGCATATCGCTCAACTCCTCCCCCACTAGAGCCCTGCATATCTCTCATTCAATAAAGTGCAAACAGACCCCTAGAGGAGGACGGGACATGCAATACACAATGATGGGGTGTATATCGGGGCAAACCCATGGTGGGGGAATAAAAACCCACATTAATTTAAATTGATTTTTAAAGGGAGACGTGTCCTGCGTGTTGCTTTGCAATGCATTGGACACCTCTGTAGTCAGAGGGGATGTTGCTCTACCCCCAAAAGTGCAGTTGGTTTCCACCGGAATTGCTCATGTCCTGCATATTACATGATGCTCCCCAAAAGCTAAAATTCCACTAAAATATCCCAAACTGCAGGACGATACCTGTGTTATATTCTGTACCATACTGTAGTATACTATATTATACTGTACCATACTGTACTATACCATAATGTAATATACTATATAATACTGTATTGTACTATAATATACTGTACTATACTGTACCATAATGTAGTATACTATATTATACTGTACTATAATATACTGTACTATACTGTACCATAATCCAGTATATTATATTATACTGTACCATACTGTACTATAATATACTGTACTATACTGTATCATAATGTAGTATACTATACTATCTTATACTGTACTGTACCATACTGTACTATACTATGCTGTATTGTACCATACTGTACTATACTATATTGTACTATACTGTACCATACTGTACTATACTCACTCCTTCTACCACCCCATACAGCTGTAGAAAAGTAATTGTAACCAGTCCGCACCAGTAAGCTTGGACCGGAACACAGTAAAAGGACAGAATCTCTTACCTGATACCTGGAAAGTGAGGAGACTGACAGCAGAAACCAGCAAGACCAGAGAGAAAGACATCATACTGGGATAGGTGGTGGGATGACGTGGGAACCCCACGCTGTATAAGAGACGTGCGGCTGAGTCACCTCTTTATTACAGTAATACCAGGAGTCCTCTTTCCTATTAATCCACAGTCCCCTTTATAATGTGAGAGCCCGTGAGGTCTGATCTCCTCTTCACTTTACAGGAGCACAATCTGATCCTCCCCTCACCTCTGTCCTGCTGAGAAGTCCCTCACTGACCCTCCCATTCTGTAGAAAGAGGAAGATTTGTTTTGATGTCACAATCTCAATGGTGAAAGTGGTAAAGAGAAAATGTGTGTGTGTGTGCGCATGTCAGTGAGTGTCTGCGCATATAATATTATTTATATATATATATATATATATATATATATATATATATATAGTGTGTGTGTGTGTGTGTGTGTGTGTAAGGATGGCGTTGACAATGAGGCAGACATCTACACTATTTACAGTGGAGTCAGATTATATCACATGAAATGCTGGTTTTGTTTTAAGTAAGAGAACAAATTTTCCATATGGGACATTTTTAAAGTCAACCTTCACCCCTCACCAGCAGCCTACCCCCCAACATTTCAAACGGTGAAAGGACACTTGATTTAGGTGGTGTTACTGATGGCCTGGCTGCTGGGTGGGCATTTACAAAAATTTTTAGGGTTATTATATGACCAATTGGTGCATCTTTGTGTAACTGAATAAATTATTTAGCGCAAAACCAAAGTATTTTATTTACTCAGACTAAATTATAAACATAGGTACTGAAGATTATACAAACATTAATGCGAGATTTATTGCTGTGGAGCAATGTGATACACTTTTATACACACCACACAGTGTGATCTCCTAAACACAGGGACACCAGGGTGATATACTTCTATACACACCACACAGTCTGATCTCCTAAACACAGGGACACCGGGGTGATATACTTCTATACACACCACACAGTCTGATCTCCTAAACACAGGGACACCAGAGTGATACACTTATATACACACCACACAGTCTGATCTCCTACACACAGGTACACCAGGGTGATACACTTCTATACACACCACACAGTCTGATCTCCTAAACACAGGGACACCAGGGTGATACACTTCTATACACACCACACAGTGTGATCTCCTAAACACAGGGACACCAGGGTGATATACTTCTATACACACCACACAGTCTGATCTCCTAAACACAGGGACACCAGGGTGATACACTTCTATACACACCACACAGTCTGATCTCCTAAACACAGGGACACCAGGGTGATACACTTCTATACACACCACACAGTCTGATCTCCTAAACACAGGTACACCAGGGTGATACACTTTTATACACACCACACAGTCTGATCTCCTAAACACAGGGACACCAGGGTGATATACTTCTATACACACCACACAGTCTGATCTCCTAAACACAGGGACACCAGGGTGATACACTTACACACACACTACACAGTCTGATCTCCTAAACACAGGGACACCAGGGTGATACACTTCTATACACACCACACAGTCTGATCTCCTAAACACAGGAACACCAGGGTGATACACTTCTATACACACCATACAGTCTGATCTCCTAAACACAGAGATACCAGGGTGATACACTTATATACACACCATACAGTCTGATCTCCTAAACACAGGGACACCAGGGTGATACACTTATATACACACCACACAGTCTGATCTCCTAAACACAGAGATACCAGGGTGATACACTTATATACACACCATACAGTCTGATCTCCTAAACACAGGGACACCAGGGTGATACACTTATATACACACCACACAGTCTGATCTCCTAAATACAGGGACACCAGGGTGATACACTTATATACACACCACACAGTCTGATCTCCTAAACACAAGACACCAGGGTGATACACTTCTATACACACCATACAGTCTGATCTCCTAAACACAGGGACACCAGGGTGATACACTTCTATACACACCACACAGTGTGATCTCCTAAACACAGGGACACCAGGGTGATACACTTCTATACACACCACACAGTCTGATCTCCTAAACACAGGGGCACCGGGGTGATACACTTCTATACACACCACACAGTCTGATCTCCTAAACACAGGGACACCAGGGTGATACACTTATATACACATCACACAGTGTGATCTCCTAAACACAGGGACACCAGGGTGATACACTTATATGCACACCACACAGTCTGATCTCCTAAACACAGGGACACCAGGGTGATACACTTATATACACATCACACAGTCTGATCTCCTAAACACAGGGACATCAGGGTGATACACTTATATACACACCAAACAATCTGATATCCTAAACACAAGACACCAGGGTGATACACTTCTATACACACCACATAGTCTGATCTCCTAAACACAGGGACACCGGGATGATGCACTTCTATACACACTACACAGTCTGATCTCCTAAACACAGGGACACCAGGGTGATACACTTATATACACACCACACAGTCTGATCTTCTAAACACAGGGACACCAGGGTGATACACTTCTATACACACCACACAGTCTGATCTCCTAAACACAGGGACACCGGGGTGATACACTTCTATACACACCACACAGTCTGATCTCCTAAACACAGGGACACCAGGGTGATACACTTATATACACATCACACAGTGTGATCTCCTAAACACAGGGACACCAGGGTGATACACTTATATGCACACCACACAGTCTGATCTCCTAAACACAGGGACACCAGGGTGATACACTTATATACACATCACACAGTCTGATCTCCTAAACACAGGGACACCAGGGTGATACACTTATTTACACATCACACAATGTGATCTCCTAAACACAGGGACACCAGGGTGATACACTTATATATACACCACACAGTCTGATCTCCTAAACACAGGGACACCAGGGTGATACACTTATTTACACATCACACAGTGTGATCTCCTAAACACAGGGACACCAGGGTGATACACTTATATACACACCACACAGTCTGATCTCCTAAACACAGGGACACCAGGGTGATACACTTATATACACACCACACAGTCTGATCTCCTAAACACAGGGACACCAGGGTGATACACTTATATACACACCACACAGTCTGATCTCCTAAACACAGGGACATCAGGGTGATACACTTATATACACACCAAACAATCTGATATCCTAAACACAAGACACCAGGGTGATACACTTCTATACACACCACATAGTCTGATCTCCTAAACACAGGGACACCGGGATGATGCACTTCTATACACACTACACAGTCTGATCTCCTAAACACAGGGACACCAGGGTGATACACTTATATACACACCACACAGTCTGATCTCCTAAACACAGGGATACCGGGGTGATACACTTCTATACACACCACACAGTCTGATCTCCTAAACACAGGGACACCAGGGTGATACACTTATATACACACCAAACAATCTGATATCCTAAACACAAGACACCAGGGTGATACACTTCTATACACACCACATAGTCTGATCTCCTAAACACAGGGACACCAGGGTGATACACTTATATACACACCACACAGTGTGATCTCCTAAACACAGGGACACCAGGGTGATACACTTCTATACACACCACACAGTCTGATCTCCTAAACACAGGGACACCGGGATGATGCACTTCTATACACACTACACAGTCTGATCTCCTAAACACAGGGACACCAGGGTGATACACTTATATACACACCACACAGTCTGATCTCCTAAACACAGGGATACCGGGGTGATACACTTCTATACACACCACACAGTCTGATCTCCTAAACACAGGGACACCAGGGTGATACACTTATATACACACACCACACAATCTGATCTCCTAAACACAGGGGTGGGAAAGAGGGACTGTCCCTCCTAAATAAGGACACACCAACACCGGTAGACCAATCAGTGAAGGAGTGATTCTGACAATCCCATCTGTGCTATGGCTTGTTTTTTTTTTGGTGTTGGACTACAGCTTCCATCATCCTCAACCGGCCAACAGCTAGTTGAGGATCATGATGAAAGTCGTAGTTAAACAACAGGAGAGTCCCGGAATGATAGATCAGTGATCTCACTGTTTATAATGCCGGGTCAGGTTTGCAGTCCATGAGTTTTAATCTATGTAAATATTGAGTGTGACCTTCTCATTACCCAACATCGGTGCATTTCACGGAAAAAAGAATAAATGGACATTGAGCCAACCTGCCACTTAAACTATGACAGGTGAATTAAATAGATAAGAGGAGGTGGTGCAACAGGAGATTAACATTAAACAGCAGAAGAGTAAATAACAATGGAGAATTTGTGTGCTTATCTATGTGGTGGGAGGGGTGAGTTCAGATTTAAAATTCCATGGAAAACACAACCGCTCAATACAAATATTACATAAGTTTGTATCGGAGATACACGGCTGCACTGTTTTCTTTTTCATAAACAAAGCTGTGTAACAAATTCCAATAATCAGTTCAGCAGGATAAAGTCATTGGTGGAACTGAAGATTTTTACATCAATTTATAGTAAAATGGACAAGCTTTCCAATCTCGGTCGCTGGGTTATTCAGGGGTGCATGGCAAAAATACTGAGAACTTGAATGTATAAAAGGTTTGTATTAGATTCAAGGATCTAGTTACAATGCACGGAGAGAGGATTCGAAAGTGAAACAAAGTTGGATGGCAGATAGAAAACGGCGAGCCTAGCTTGATAAAGCTGCATGATAAAATACAATATGTGGGTAGTGCCAGGTGACACTAGGAAGTAACATAGTAAATTAGGTTGAATAAAAAAGACGTGACCCCATCAAGTTCAACCTTTGCCTATTATAACCCAATAACTTTAAAATGATATCAGACTTCCTGTCTCCAAAGGGAGTATGTCTATTTAATAGATCTTACCTACTAATACACAGTAAAACCTTGTAAGGTCCCTCCTTAAATAAATGTATGTAATCTTCTCTTAAATGTGTCCATTTTATCTGCCATTACCACATCCTTGGACAAAGAATTCAACAGTTTGACAGACCTTCCTGTAAAAAACCACCTTCTTTAGACAATGGCAAAAGGTCAAGTCAGTTCTGCCCAGGTTAATAAATGAAAGCAGGGACCAGAGGCCATACCTGGGAACCCTCAGTCTTCGAACACAGTCTCAGGGTAAAGGGCCAAAATCTCAGGGTAAGGAGAGTCCTGTGTTACATACTGTCTGGTCTGCACCAAATAATTGCTTCTTTAGTCTCTACATTGGTGCAGGGCCGGATTTACATCTCAGGAGCCTGTAGGCACAGAAATCTGAAGCCCCCCCCACCATTGGCCATTTCCACAATGCTCCAAATCTCCACATTGCCCCCCATCAGCCCACATTGCCCCCCATCAACTCCACATTGCCCCCATCAGCTCCACATTGCCCCCCATCAACTCCACATTGCCCCCATCTGCTGCCCTCATCAGCTCCACATTGCCCCCATCAGCTCCACATTGCCCCCATCAACTCCATATTGCCCCATCAGCTCCACATTGCCCCCATCAGCTCCACATTGCTTGCCCCCCATCATCCCCATATTGCTCTCACATTGCCCCCATCTTCTCCACATTAAGCCTCACATTTCCTACCTCCCTGGTGGTCCAGCGGCAGGAGAGATCTGTGCTTCTGCGCAGACCTGTAGCTGCTGGAGCTCCCGCACAGTCTTCTCTTTAGTAATGCAGAGCGCTGGGTGATGATGTCATCTCCCAGAGCCCTGTATTACTAAAGAGCCGGGGGAGCTCAGCAGCTACAGGTCTGCGCCGAAGAAGGCACAGACCTTACATGCGGCGCAGCGCGGTATGCCACTTTAAAAAAAAAAAAAAAAAAAAAAAAAAAAAAGTCTATGGCAGGTGCCCCTCTGTAGGATACGCCTGTAGGCAGATGCCTACTCTGCCTTATGGAAAATCCGGCCCTGGTGCAGATTCAACCAAAAAGGCAGAGAGAGAAGTCCTGATTGTCTCTGTGTGTATAATCAGTGATGCCGCTTAATTGTAGCGTACCAGAGAGATATCCAACACAATGCTTTGGGTTGAGTTAGAAGGGACATATTACCCAGCATCATCATTCTGGAGAACATTAAGGGTTAATATACCAAAGCTCTCCGTGTCAGCCCACGTGGATTGTTCCCAGTTCTGCCGGACACTGTGGTTGTATAATTCAGCACGGCAGTCGGAAATGGCTTCTCACCTCGGTAGTTTGTATACAGGGAGATGCCAGCCTTCTCTATATGTGAATGTTGTAATATATTAGTTCAGTCACATTTATTTAATATATATATCGCGCTGTCTATTTTCTCTCTTTTTATATTCAGGAGCGGAGTACAGGGGAGGGCTGGCAACTAGTGGCCTGGAAGGCAAATACAATCAAGTGGCCCATTTCCACTATCGTTCCAGCCCACTGTCCCACTTTATCCCCTTTTGTACATTTTAAACTTGTCTTTAATGTTGTGAAGGCAAATCATATCACAAAGCTTACAATTGAAATGGTGCTACACTAGTGATACTATAGAGCTTACAATTGAAATGGAAGCTAGACTAATGATACCACAATGCTTACAATTTAAATGGGGCTACACTAGTGATACTATAGAGCTTACATTTGAAATGGAAGCTAGACTAGTGATACTATAGAGCTTACAGTTGAAATAGAAACTAGCCTAGTGATACTATAGAGCTTACACTTGAAATGGAAGCTAGACTAGTGATACCACAATGCTTACAATTTAAATGGGGCTACACTAGTGATACTATAGAGCTTACATTTGAAATGGAAGCTAGACTAGTGATACTATAGAGCTTATAGTTGAAATAGAAACTAGCCTAGTAATACTATAGAGCTTACACTTGAAATGGAAGCTAGACTAGTGATACCACAGTGCTTACAATTGAAATGGAAGCTAGACTAGTGATACCACAGTGCTTACAATTGAAATGGAAGCTAGACTAGTGATACCACAATGCTTACAATTGAAATGGAAGCTAGACTAGTGATACCACAATGCCTACAATTTAAATGGGGCTACACTAGTGATACTATAGAGCTTACATTTGAAATAGAAACTAGCCTAGTTATACTATAGAGCTTACAGTTGAAATGGAAGCTAGACTAGTGATACCATAGAGCTTACAATTGAAATGGAAGCTAGACTAGTGATACCACAATGCTTACAATTTAAATGGGGCTACACTAGTGATACTATAGAGCTTACATTTGAAATGGAAGCTACACTAGTGATACTATAGAGCTTACAGTTGAAATGGAAGCTACACTAGTGATACCATAGAGCTTACACTTGAAATGGAAGCTACACTAGTGATACTACAGAGCTTACACTTGAAATGGAAGCTAGACTAGTGATACCATAGAGCTTACACTTGAAATGGAAGCTACACTAGTGATACCATAGAGCTTACACTTGAAATGGAAGCTAGACTAGTGATACTACAGAGCTTACACTTGAAATGGAAGCTACACTAGTGATACTATAGAGCTTACACTTGAAATGGAAGCTAGACTAGTGATACCATAGAGCTTACACTTGAAATGGAAGCTAGACTAGTGATACCATAGAGCTTACACTTGAAATGGAAGCTAGACTAGTGATACCATAGAGCTTACAATTTAAAGCTACACGTATGATACCATAGAGCTTACAAGGGGGAATTGGTTATGCTACTAGTGTAGCTCCATTACAGTTATGAGCTCTGTGGTACCACTAGGGTAGCTCCATTTAATTTTAAGCTCTCTGGGTTCTTTAGTGTAGCTTCATTTTAGTTGTAAGCTCTGTGGTATCACTAGTGTAGTTCCATTTACAGCAGCAAGAAGGATATTGATGAGGCAGTGGCCCTCCAGCCCAGACCTGTGACCAGCCCAGGGGGCAATTGCCCCTCTGCCCCCCAGGCCAGCCCTCCCCTGGCGGAGTGTGAATCGCACCTTATCGTCCAGGCTGCAGAGAGTGTTCACAAAGAAACTGGCCTAATTCTGGGGGATACCAACTACATCAGAGGGTGCAAATAAACATTCCCCAAATTACCACTGATTAAATGTGGCATTTAACTCCTTGAATGCTACAGAGGTTTCCAACACATTGCAAGCATGTTGAAGACCTTTTATGACACTCAAGGGGGTTAGAATCACAATTTAAAAAGAATCGGCAATTCTCAGTGCTCCCTCTGATGGAGGATAAACCCTACAATACACATTTTACTGTATATTAAATGTTGCTATACCTTTAAAGGGATATCGCGTACATTCCAACATTTCAAATGGCCAAACAGGAACACTTTTGTTTTAGGTGGTGTTGCTAGGAGAGTGGCTCCTGGAAAGGGTATTACTTACAATTTTTAGGTTATTTCATGACCCCTCATTGTGTAACTGAATAAATGATTTAGAGCAAGACCAAAGTATTTTATTTACACAGACTAATGTATAAACACAGATACTGATGTTTATACTAACATTACTGTGAGTTTTATTCCTGTGGAGCAATGTGATACACTTATATACACACACACACACACACACCACACAGTCTGATCTCCTAAACACAGGGACACCAGGGTGATACACTTATATACACACCACACAGTCTGATCTCCTAAACACAGGGACACCAGGGTGATACACTTCTATACACACCACACAGTCTGATCTCCTAAACACAGGGACACCAGGGTGATACACTTCTATACACACCACACAGTCTGATCTCCTAAACACAGGGACACCAGGGTGATACACTTCTATACACCCCACACAGTCTGATCTCCTAAACACAGGGACACCAGGGTGATACACTTATACACACACCACACAGTCTGTTCTCCTAAACACAGGGACACCAGGGTGATATACATATATACACACCACACAGTCTGATCTCCTAAACACAGGGACACCAGGGTGATACACTTATATACACACCACACAGTCTGTTCTCCTAAACACAGGGACACCAGGGTGATACACTTATATATACACATCACACAGTCTGATCTCCTAAACACAGGGACACCAGGATGATACACTTCTATACACACCACACAGTCTGATCTCCTAAACACAGGGACACCAGGGTGATACACTTCTATACACACCACACAGTCTGATCTCCTAAACACAGGGACACCAGGGTGATACACTTATATACACCCCACACAGTCTGATCTCCTAAACACAGGGACACCAGGGTGATACACTTCTATACACACCACACAGTCTGATCTCCTAAACACAGGGACACCAGGGTGATACACTTATATACACACCACACAGTCTGATCTCCTAAACACAGGGACACCAGGGTGATACACTTCTATACACACCACACAGTCTGATCTCCTAAACACAGGGACACCAGGGTGATACACTTATATACACACCACACAGTCTGATCTCCTAAACACAGGGACACCAGGGTGATACACTTCTATACACACCACACAGTCTGATCTCCTAAACACAGGGACACCAGGGTGATACACTTATATACACACACCACACAGTCTGATCTCCTAAACACAGGGACACCAGGGTGATACACTTATATACACACCACACAGTCTGATCTCCTAAACACAGGGAAACCAGGGTGATACACTTCTATACATCACACAGTCTGATCTCCTACACACAGGGACACCAGGGTGATACACTTCTATACACACCACACAGTCTGATCTCCTACACACAGGGACACCAGGGTGATACACTTCTATACACACCACACAGTCTGATCTCCGACACACGGGGACACCAGGGTGATACACTTCTATACACACCACACAGTCTGATCTCCTAAACACAGGGACACCAGGGTGATACACTTATATACACCACACAGTCTGATCTCCTACACACAGGGACACCAGGGTGATACACTTATATACACACACCACACAGTCTGATCTCCTAAACACAGGGACACCAGGGTGATACACTTATATACACACACCACACAGTCTGATCTCCTAAACACAGGGACATCAGGGTGATACACTTATATACACACCACACAATCTGATCTCCTAAACACAGGGACACCGGGGTGATACACTTATATACACACACCACACAGTCTGATCTCCTAAACACAGGGAAAGAGGGATTTGAGTGTCACACAGGGACTGTCCTTCCTAAAGAGGGAAAATTGGGAGGTACGGACCCCTAATATCTCCTAAAGAGGGACACTTGGGAGGTACAGACTCCTAATATCTCCTATAAAGAGGGACACTTGGGAGGAACAGACCCCTAATATCTCCTAAAGAGGGACACTTGGGAGGTACGGACCCCTAATATCTCCTAAAGAGGGACACTTGGGAGGTACGGACCCCTGATATCTCCTATAAAGAGGGACACTTGGGAGGTATGGTCACTTTAGTACCTGTAAAGCTTTACATAACTGCACTGTACAAACACAGCCTCAGCTTTTTGTTGACCCGTCACTCTGGTAATGTTTATGCCATTAATTCCATATCAGCTGGCACTAAGACTAGTTCCGCGGCTCTGTGCAATCATTCCTGTGGGTGCAATGTGGTCAGGGCTAAACGCACATGGTTTCCTAGGAATCAGGTACAATGAAAGTAGCAACACCTCCTAATATCACAATGTACATACACAATTAACTTATTATGAACAGGAAATCCTATGATTCTTTTTTCTCTTGCTTTTGGTTCAAGAGGTAAAACCTTCACTCGGTTCCTGAGGTCACTTCAATGCAGGCTGGCATGACAGCAGATATAAGGACCTCAAAGTCTATTCAGTGCACATGGTAATTGTAGCCTTGTAACAACCAGTGTGCAGCACTTTGCTTTGCAATGCATTGTGAACCACTCTGGTCCTTAAAACTCATGCACGCCTCCTGTTTAAATCTAAAAACACAACCAGCAGCTATTAAGTTGACCTCCATGGTCAGGACCACCGGGTATGGGCGCCCCCATAGCCCCCTCAGGCCGCACGTTTATCCAGGAGGAATCAAGTGTAGGGGGCAGCAAGTGCCCCCTCTTGTCCCACTCCTGTAGATGACCATGCCTCCAGGATTGATTGATGATGGTTTTAGCTGTACCAGGGAACAAAGGCAAAATTCACAGGGGGCATTACGATTTTCTTGGCATAGTAAGGTAATTGTACAAGAAGGGATTAGCTAGCATGCTGTGGTTGAGGTACCTTGATGGCAGGAAAGGGTTTTATCACAGTCTGGTGGATTAATCAAATGCTACCAGATAGGATATCAGGCCTGGTCGTTCCCACCTATGCTGGTAGATAGATGCTTGGGACGTAGGAGAGGAAACTTTACGATAACATTATAATTCCCTTGTTTATGTTACTTACTGTACAGGCGTCACAGCTGAACTGGGCTCTCTTATCACAGGGGTCAAGCATTTGAAACATCTTGCATTAACCCCTTGAAGTACTTGAAGTGCCAGTAAGATTGGCAGCAGGCTGGAGGCTAAAAAGCAGTTAGGTAGATTTTTTTTTTGGCAACTATCACGTGACCAAAGGGGTGCACTATGCACCTAATCTGATAAACAAATAGACACGTTAACAAAGGGACACTCTAACCCCAAAAACAGTGGTGGAACTAGTCATTGACAGGACCCGGTACAAACATTTTTTTTAACCTAGTCTCAAATATTTTGTTCACAGGGCATAAATAGAACCAACTGGACCGTAGGATAGACGCCATGCTTTTAATGCAGGGACCCTCTGTAGCAACGCTCCCCAATCGTAAAATTAAATCGGTGGATATAATGTTATATATCATGCTCTCACAGCTAGTATATACAAAAATTATTTATATGGACTTGCATCCCTAAACTTTAATTATTTTTATTTTTTTAATTCAATTTTTATTGTTTTTGCAAAATACAGGGATACAGAAAAGCGAAATGAGGGGGGTACAAGGAAAACAAAAGTCAAGTCTAACAAGAACGGCAGTCACAATGAAAGGGAGGAAAATATCCATTGTAGGTAGTACCTAGGGGTCCAGAACACGGGAGAGAGACAGACCCTAAACTTTATTTCTAACATATTTGTAAATCGGCCTGTTCAGAGAGAGTTTATTTTATGTTTTTTTGTACAATCTGAATTGAGAACTAAAAGCAAAGTCGGTTAACCCACTGAGTGCCAGAGAAGTATCCAGCGCAATACGTTGGGTACCTCTCTGGCACCCAAAGGGTAAATTGATAGCAATTCGTGCCCACTTCTCTTGCATTCAGAAAGGCTGTTGTTATCTAATCTCAGCCCATTCACAGATAAAACTGGGCATTCAGTGGGAGACCAGGAAAAGGCAGGAATGTCTGCTCCATCAGAGCACACGCAAAACTGGAATTTAGGCCTCAGAGAAAGAATAGAGGATTGTTACAGGCTCTACGTGAAGAAAAGGACAATTCAGCGTATATAACCCCTGTTCATTTTTAGGTGTTCGCTTTCCGTTAACCATTTGGAGGCTACAGAGGTCTTGGACGCATTGTGAAGCAAAGTGTTGGAGACTTCTCTAGCTTCCAAGGGGTTAATTACCACTGTATAGGCGCCTGCCCCCATCCTTAATGCGGGATTCCAAGGGCATGTAATCTGTGCCATAAATAATAAATATCTTGCCAATGTATGACAGGGGTATGAGAAGATTTGATGCCAGCAAAGGGTGTTGGCTTTGGCAAATGTTTTATAAAAGAAACTGACAAAGGGTTATTCATATCATTAACTGTCTGATTGCCAGATAGGGGTGAGCAATATTCACACACACACACACACACACACACACACACACACACACACACACACACACACACACACACACACACACACACACACACACACACACACACACACACACACACACACACACACACACACACACACACACCAAGTGTCCCTCTTTAGGAGATATTAACCTGGGCAACAGTTTCGGAAAGCAGTGATATCCTGTGACGCTTGCTGTTGCCCATGTGAACTCGGCCTGAACTCCTTCAATGCCAGCGAGGTACCGGTATGTCACGCATTGCTACTCAATGCTTGGTATACGTCTCTGGCACTCTAAGGGTTAAAAGAACTGCAATGCTCAGCCCGATAAATGAATTAGAATTCTCATGTTCACCTTTTTTCACTTTACAAATATATATATATTACATTTTCCTCCTCCCGGATTAATGCAAACATGTGGGGACTTTAAAAGTTTCAATAAGCAATAGACACTAAGACATCTGCTAAATAAAACAGCATTATCGCTGCTGGGAGATTCTTCATTCAAAAGCTATTGCAGCTGAAACTTTCATATAAATTCTTAGGAACAGCTCTGAATGTTGTCCAGAAAGCAAGTCATGTTGTTATTATGCTCTGCATGGGACAGATCAAGTCATAATACATAGGGGGGGGGGGGGGTGCAGAGGCTGCAGTCAAGGGAGTAATAAGTTGTCAGGCACTTAGTCACAGACCAGGGGCCCAAAGCAGTGCAGCGGGACATCTCTGGGGAGCTGCTTGATCACCCGCAGCTAGCTACTCCCTTCATTGACTCTTCAAGAGACTCAGAGAAGTAATGGGTGGCTTGCACCCAACAAATGCTTACATGATCTGTGTGGTCTGCACGGCATTGCGAGTGAAGTTATCATGGTCCTCAGGAGCTTGTGGTCATGTACTGGTCATACTTTCCCTGCATCTATGCACACAGACAGCCATCCAGGGGCCCTGGGATCTGTCAGACTGTCACCGGTTGAAGTTGTGAAGCAGCCAGGCATCCAACGGGGCTCATTTTAGAGGGTCCTAAAAAAATGTTTTCACCAGGTCCCTCCAGTGCCTAGTTATAATACCACTTGGTTCTCTATAATAAATGATGGGAAAAGCACCATCTAGTGGCCACTACAGAAAATGTAAATGTAATGTTAAATACCCTCCACACCTTTCAAATGAAACACCTCCCTCCCGTGACAGTGCCCCTCAGCAAAGCCTTACAACAGATATATGTTCAGAAAAAAAAAAACAACAATGACAACTTGTCACTCGGTTAACCCCCTGAATGCCACAGAGGACTCCAAAACACTGTTGAACATTTTATTAAGCATGTAGTAACATTTAGATTGACAGCCAATTCTACACTGAAAAATATAAGCTGGTCACATTCCTTGTTGTTTACTAATATGGAGGAGGGCGTTATAAAGGTCATGCGATTTCATGAAATAACATCCCCCAAAGAAAACAGGAGGAATTATATCCAGTTTAACCCCTTGGGTGCTAGAGACGACACCACTAGGGATATATATATATATATACATATATATATATATATATATATATATATATATATACACTAGTTGAAAAGCCCGTTTACACAGGCCACAGTGCCGCCCAGCAACCGTCCGGATCCTGTGTTGTCACTGGCCACGCTGCAGTCATGCACAGTAGAGACTGCCCGCACTGCTGCTGCTGATACGGAGCGGGGTGCTCCGAATTCAGACCATAGCCCTCTCTGCGCACCCTCCTGGGACCAGGGCGCAGAGAGCACTCCGGTCAGATTTTGGAGCGCCCCGCTACGTATCAGCCGTGGAGCGGGCAATCTCTACTGTGCATGACTGCAGTGCGCGTAGCCATCTGTCATGCGTATGACGGCTTCTGACAAACATCCTTAGTGAATTATTATATAGGAGATATATATATATATTCTCTTTTTTTTTTGTTAGTAAATCAGCTGCTGCTGCAATTGACAACTTCAGTTGCTCCTTACAGATAAGCGAAAGTGGATCGTTCCTGCTCAGGGTTTTCTTTTCTTATATATATTTTTTTTTATCCGAAATAAATGGCTGAATGTGATGCTCTAGAACTCTGATCACTTTTGAAACCTGAAAAACAGTAATACAAATCAAATTAATCTTACTGGATTTGTATAAAAAAAAATCGGCGACAATTAACAGTACCAATCAGCTTTCAATTAGAAACCAGGTCTGGTTCTTAAAAAAAAAAAAAAATGGGACTGTTTCAGAAAAAACGAGACAGAACTAGGAGGTCATTTCCCTTCTACATTATAAAAACAGGAAGTCAGTCCCTTATAAATCATAGAACCAGGAAGTCATTCCCTTGTACTTCACAGAACCAGGAAGTCAGTCCCTTGTAAATTACAGAACCAGGAAGTCAGTCCCTTGTAAATCACAGAACCAGGAAGACAGTCCCTTGTATATAACAGAACTAGGAAGTCAGTCCCTTGTATGTCAAAGAATCAGGAATTCAGTCCTTTGTACCTCACAGAACCAGGAAGTCAGTCTCTTGTACGTCTCAGAACCAAAAAGTAATTCCTTTGTAAGTCATGGAACCAGTAGGTAATGTCCTTCTATGTCACAGAACCAGGAAGTCATTCATTGTATTTCAAAGAACCAGGAAGTCAGTCCGTTGTAGATCACAGAACCAGGAAGTCAGTCCCTTCTACGTCACAGAACCAGGTAGTCTGTCCCTTGTACGTCACAGAACCAGGTAGTCTGTCCCTTGTACGTCACAGAACCAGGTAGTCTGTCCCTTGTACGTCACAGAACCAGGTAGTCTGTCCCATGTATAGGTTTGCCACCTTTATTTAAAAAAAAATACCGGCCATGGAATTGCCTCCATAAACTTAACATTGGACAGAAGCCAATTTTTTACCGGCCTGCCGGTAAAATACCGGCTGGTTGGCAACACTACTCATGTATGTCACAGAACCAGGTAGTCTGTCCCATGTATGTCACAGAACCAGGAAGTGAGTCCCTTATATGTCACAGAACCAGGAAGTGAGTCCCTTGTATGTCACAGAACCAGGAAGTCATTCCTTGTACATCACAGAACCAGGAAGTCATTCCCTTGTATATCACAGAACCAGGAAGTAAATCCCTTGTACATCACAGAACCAGGAAGTAAATCCCTTGTACATCACAGAACCATGAAGTCAGTCCCTTGTATATCACAGAACCAGGAAGTCAGTCCCTTGTATATCACAGAACCAGGAAGTAAATCCCTTGTACATCACAGAACCAGGAAGTCATTCCCTTGTACATCACAGAACCAGGAAGTCATTCCCTTGTACATCACAGAACCAGGAAGTCATTCCCTTGTATATCACAGAATCAGGAATCATTCCCTTGTACATCACAGAATCAGGAAGTAATTCCCCTGTATGGCAAAGAATCAGAAGTCAATCCCTTGAACGTCAGAGGACCAGGAAGTCAGGCTCTTGTATGTAACAGAACCAGGCAACCAGTCCCTTATACGTCACAGAACTTGTATATCATCTCCCATGTCTTAGAAACGGGAGTTCAGATGAGTATTTACCTCTCACCAGGTCAGCATTCCTTAACATTTTTACACTCTGTTTTCTCTTCCACTTTCTTACGTTCTTTACCAATGGGTTCACATATAGGTATGGAATTTCCTGAGAAAGTGACATCGACCTCAACTTTACTCTGGGTAATAGTGGTTTTACTAAAGAAAGAAAGGGGGCAGAGGTTACAATCAGCATCAGAAATACAGCCAGACAAACAAAGGAAAAACACAGAATGAATATTAGTGTTGGGATATGACTTTGGTCACAGCCAGCATCATAGCTGGGAACAGACAGAGATCACACAGCCAGTGTCAGAGCTGGGAACAGACAGAGATCACACAGCCAGTGTCAGAGCTGGGAACAGACAGAGATCACACAGCTAGGGTTGCCACCCAGCCGGTATTTTACCGGCAGGCCGGTAAAAAATTGGCTTCTGTCCAATGTTCAGTCTATGGAGAAAATGCCATGGCCGGTATTTTTTTTAAGAAAAGGTGGCAACCCTACACACAGCCAGTGTCAGAGCTGGGAACAGACAGAGATCACACAGCCAGTGTCAGAGCTGGGAACAGACAAAGATCACACACAGCCAGTGTCAGAGCTGGGAACAGACAGAGATCACACAGCCAGTGTCAGAGCTGGGAACAGACAGAGATCACACACAGCCAGTGTCAGAGCTGGGAACAGACAGAGATCACACATCCAGTGTCAGAGCTGGGAACAGACAGATCACACAGCCAGTGTCAGAGCTGGGAACAGACAGAGAACACACACAGCCAGTGTCAGAGCTGGGAACAGACAGAGATCACACACAGCCAGTGTCAGAGCTGGGAACAGACAGAGATCACACAGCCAGTGTCAGAGCTGGGAACAGACAGAGATCACACACAGCCAGTGTCAGAGCTGGGAACAGACAGAGATCACATAGCCAGTGTCAGAGCTGGGAACAGACAGAGATCACACAGTCAGTGTCAGAGCTGGGAACAGACAGAGATCACACAGTCAGTGTCAGAGCTGGGAACAGACAGAGAACACACACAGCCAGTGTCAGAGCTGGGAACAGACAGAGATCACACAGCCAGTGTCAGAGCTGGGAACAGACAGAGATCACACATCCAGTGTCAGAGCTGGGAACAGACAGAGATCACACACAGCCAGTGTCAGAGGTGGGAACAGACAGAGATCACACACAGCCAGTGTCAGAGCTGGGAACAGACAGAGATCACACAGCCAGTGTCAGAGCTGGGAACAGACAGAGATCACACACAGCCAGTGTCAGAGCTGGGAACAGACAGAGATCACACACAGCCAGTGTCAGAGCTGGGAACAGACAGAGATCACACAGCCAGTGTCAGAGCTGGGAACAGACAGAGAACACACAGCCAGTGTCAGAGCTGGGAACAGACAGAGATCACACAGCCAGTGTCAGAGCTGGGAACAGACAGAGATCACACAGCCAGTGTCAGAGCTGGGAACAGACAGAGATCACACAGCCAGTGTCAGAGCTGGGAACAGACAGAGATCACACAGCCAGTGTCAGAGCTGGGAACAGACAGAGATCACACACAGCCAGTATCAGAGCTGGGAACAGACAGAGAACACAGCCAGTGTCAGAACTGGGAACAGACAGAGATCACACAGCCAGTGTCACAGCTGGGAACAGACAGAGATCACACAGCCAGTGTCAGAACTGGGAACAGACAGAGATCACACAGCCAGTGTCAGAGCTGGGAACAGACAGAGATCACACACAGGCAGTGTCAGAACTGGGAACAGACAGAGATCACACAGCCAGTGTCAGAGCTGGGAATAGACAGAGATCACACAGCCAGTGTCAGAGCTGGGAACAGACAGAGATCACACAGCCAGTGTCAGAGCTGGGAACAGACAGAGATCACACAGCCAGTGTCAGAGCTGGGAACAGACAGAGATCACACAGCCAGTGTCAGAGCTGGGAACAGACAGAGATCACACAGCCAGTGTCAGAGCTGGGAACAGACAGAGATCGCACACAGTCAGTGTCAGAGCTGGGAACAGACAGAGATCACACAGCCAGTGTCAGAGCTGGGAACAGACAGAGATCACACAGCCAGTGTCAGAGCTGGGAACAGACAGAGATCACACAGCCAGTGTCAGAGCTGGGAACAGACAGAGATCACACAGCCAGTGTCAGAGCTGGGAACAGACAGAGATCACACAGCCAGTGTCAGAGCTGGGAACAGACAGAGATCACACAGCCAGTGTCAGAACTGGGAACAGACAGAGAACACACAGTCAGTGTCAGAGCTGGGAACAGACAGAGATCACACAGCCAGTGTCAGAGCTGGGAACAGACAGAGATCACACAGCCAGTGTCAGAGCTGGGAACAGACAGAGAACACACAGCCAGTGTCAGAGCTGGGAACAGACAGAAATCACACAGCCAGTGTCAGAGCTGGGAACAGACAGAGATCACACAGCCAGTGTCAGAGCTGGGAACAGACAGAGATCACACACAGCCAGTGTCAGAGCTGGGAACAGACAGAGATCACACACATCCAGTGTCAGAGCTGGGAACAGACAGATATCACACACAGCCAGTGTCAGAGCTGGGAACAGACAGAGATCACACAGCCAGTGTCAGAGCTGGGAACAGACAGAGATCACACAGCCAGTGTCAGAGCTGGGAACAGACAGAGATCACACAGCCAGTGTCAGAGCTGGGAACAGACAGAGATCACACAGCCAGTGTCAGAGCTGGGAACAGACAGAGAACACACACAGCCAGTGTCAGAGCTGGGAACAGACAGAGATCACACAGCCAGTGTCAGAGCTGGGAACAGACAGAGATCACACAGCCAGTGTCAGAGCTGGGAACAGACAGAGATCACACACAGCCAGTGTCAGAGCTGGGAACAGACAGAGATCACACAGCCAGTGTCAGAGCTGGGAACAGACAGAGAACACACAGCCAGTGTCAGAGCTGGGAACAGACAGAGATCACACAGCCAGTGTCAGAGCTGGGAACGGACAGAGATCACACACAGCCAGTGTCAGAGCTGGGAACAGACAGAGAACACAGCCAGTGTCAGAGCTGGGAACAGACAGAGAATACACAGCCCAGTGTCAGAGCTGGGAACAGACAGAGATCACACAGCCAGTGTCAGAGCTGGGAACAGACAGAGAACACACAGCCAGTGTCAGAGCTGGGAACAGACAGAGATCACACAGCAGTGTCAGAGCTGGGAACAGACAGAGATCACACACAGCCAGTGTCAGAGCTGGGAACAGACAGAGATCACACAGCCAGTGTCAGAGCTGGGAACAGACAGAGATCACACAGCCAGTGTCAGAGCTGGGAACAGACAGAGATCACACAGCCAGTGTCAGAGCTGGGAACAGACAGAGATCACACAGCCAGTGTCAGAGCTGGGAACAGACAGAGAACACACAGCCAGTGTCAGAGCTGGGAACAGACAGAGATCACACAGCCAGTGTCAGAGCTGGGAACAGACAGAGATCACACAGTCAGTGTCAGAGCTGGGAACAGACAGAGATCACACAGCCAGTGTCAGAGCTGGGAACAGACAGAGATCACACACAGCCAGTGTCAGAGCTGGGAACAGACAGAGATCACACAGCCAGTGTCAGAGCTAGGAACAGACAGAGATCACACATCCAGTGTCAGAGCTGGGAACAGACAGAGATCACACACAGCCAGTGTCAGAGCTGGGAACAGACAGAGATCACACAGCCAGTGTCAGAGCTAGGAACAGACAGAGATCACACGACAGCCAGTGTCAGAGCTGGGAACAGACAGAGATCACACTGCCACTGTCAGAGCTGGGAACAGACAGAGATCACACACAGCCAGTGTCAGAGCTGGGAACAGACAGAGATCACACAGCCAGTGTCAGAGCTGGGAACAGACAGAGATCACACATCCAGTGTCAGAGCTGGGAACAGACAGAGATCACACACAGCCAGTGTCAGAGGTGGGAACAGACAGAGATCACACACAGCCAGTGTCAGAGCTGGGAACAGACAGAGATCACACAGCCAGTGTCAGAGCTGGGAACAGACAGAGATCACACACAGCCAGTGTCAGAGCTGGGAACAGACAGAGATCACACAGCCAGTGTCAGAGCTGGGAACAGACAGAGATCACACACAGCCAGTGTCAGAGCTGGGAACAGACAGAGATCACACATCCAGTGTCAGAGCTGGGAACAGACAGAGATCACACAGCCAGTGTCAGAGCTGGGAACAGACAGAGATCACACATCCAGTGTCAGAGCTGGGAACAGACAGAGATAACACACAGCCAGTGTCAGAGCTGGGAACAGACAGAGATCACACACAGCCAGTGTCAGAGCTGGGAACAGACAGAGAACACACAGTCAGTGTCAGAGCTGGGAACAGACAGAGAACACACAGCCAGTGTCAGAGCTGGGAACAGACAGAGATCACACAGTCAGTGTCAGAGCTGGGGAACAGACAGAGAACACACACAGCCAGTGTCAGAGCTGGGAACAGACAGAGATCACACAGCCAGTGTCAGAGCTGGGAACAGACAGAGATCACACAGCCAGTGTCAGAGCTGGGAACAGACAGAGATCACACAGCCAGTGTCAGAGCTAGGAACAGACAGAGATCACACATCCAGTGTCAGAGCTGGGAACAGACAGAGATCACACATCCAGTGTCAGAGCTGGGAACAGACAGAGATCACACAGCCAGTGTCAGAGCTGGGAACAGACAGAGATCACACATCCAGTGTCAGAGCTGGGAACAGACAGAGATAACACACAGCCAGTGTCAGAGCTGGGAACAGACAGAGATCACACAGCCAGTGTCAGAGCTAGGAACAGACAGAGATCACACATCCAGTGTCAGAGCTGGGAACAGACAGAGATCACACACAGCCAGTGTCAGAGCTGGGAACAGACAGAGATCACACAGCCAGTGTCAGAGCTGGGAACAGACAGTGATCACACATCCAGTGTCAGAGCTGGGAACAGACAGAGATCACACACAGCCAGTGTCAGAGCTGGGAACAGACAGAGATCACACAGCCAGTGTCAGAGCTGGGAACAGACAGAGATCACACAGCCAGTGTCAGAGCTGGGAACAGACAGAGAACACACACAGCCAGTGTCAGAGCTGGGAACAGACAGAGATCACACAGCCAGTGTCAGAGCTGGGAACAGACAGAGATCACACAGCCAGTTTCAGAGCTGGGAACAGACAGAGATCACACACAGCCAGTGTCAGAGCTGGGAACAGACAGAGATCACACAGCCAGTGTCAGAGCTGGGAACAGACAGAGATCACACAGCCAGTGTCAGAGCTGGGAACAGACAGAGAACACACAGCCAGTGTCAGAGCTGGGAACAGACAGAGATCACACAGCCAGTGTCAGAACTGGGAACAGACAGAGATCACACAGCCAGTGTCAGAGCTGGGAACAGACAGAGATCACACAGTCAGTGTCAGAGCTGGGAACAGACAGAGATCACACAGCCAGTGTCAGAGCTGGGAACAGACAGAGATCACACACAGCCAGTGTCAGAGCTGGGAACAGACAGAGATCACACAGCCAGTGTCAGAGCTAGGAACAGACAGAGATCACACATCCAGTGTCAGAGCTGGGAACAGACAGAGATCACACACAGCCAGTGTCAGAGCTGGGAACAGACAGAGATCACACAGCCAGTGTCAGAGCTAGGAACAGACAGAGATCACACACAGCCAGTGTCAGAGCTGGGAACAGACAGAGATCACACTGCCAGTGTCAGAGCTGGGAACAGACAGAGATCACACACAGCCAGTGTCAGAGCTGGGAACAGACAGAGATCACACAGCCAGTGTCAGAGCTGGGAACAGACAGAGATCACACATCCAGTGTCAGAGCTGGGAACAGACAGAGATCACACACAGCCAGTGTCAGAGGTGGGAACAGACAGAGATCACACACAGCCAGTGTCAGAGCTGGGAACAGACAGAGATCACACAGCCAGTGTCAGAGCTGGGAACAGACAGAGATCACACAGCCAGTGTCAGAGCTGGGAACAGACAGAGATCACACAGCCAGTGTCAGAGCTGGGAACAGACAGAGAACACACAGCCAGTGTCAGAGCTGGGAACAGACAGAGATCACACAGCCAGTGTCAGAGCTGGGAACAGACAGAGATCACACAGTCAGTGTCAGAGCTGGGAACAGACAGAGATCACACAGCCAGTGTCAGAGCTGGGAACAGACAGAGATCACACACAGCCAGTGTCAGAGCTGGGAACAGACAGAGATCACAAAGCCAGTGTCAGAGCTAGGAACAGACAGAGATCACACATCCAGTGTCAGAGCTGGGAACAGACAGAGATCACACACAGCCAGTGTCAGAGCTGGGAACAGACAGAGATCACACAGCCAGTGTCAGAGCTAGGAACAGACAGAGATCACACACAGCCAGTGTCAGAGCTGGGAACAGACAGAGATCACACTGCCAGTGTCAGAGCTGGGAACAGACAGAGATCACACACAGCCAGTGTCAGAGCTGGGAACAGACAGAGATCACACAGCCAGTGTCAGAGCTGGGAACAGACAGAGATCACACATCCAGTGTCAGAGCTGGGAACAGACAGAGATCACACACAGCCAGTGTCAGAGGTGGGAACAGACAGAGATCACACACAGCCAGTGTCAGAGCTGGGAACAGACAGAGATCACACAGCCAGTGTCAGAGCTGGGAACAGACAGAGATCACACACAGCCAGTGTCAGAGCTGGGAACAGACAGAGATCACACAGCCAGTGTCAGAGCTGGGAACAGACAGAGATCACACACAGCCAGTGTCAGAGCTGGGAACAGACAGAGATCACACAGCCAGTGTCAGAGCTGGGAACAGACAGAGATCACACACAGCCAGTGTCAGAGCTGGGAACAGACAGAGATCACACATCCAGTGTCAGAGCTGGGAACAGACAGAGATCACACAGCCAGTGTCAGAGCTGGGAACAGACAGAGATCACACATCCAGTGTCAGAGCTGGGAACAGACAGAGATAACACACAGCCAGTGTCAGAGCTGGGAACAGACAGAGATCACACACAGCCAGTGTCAGAGCTGGGAACAGACAGAGAACACACAGTCAGTGTCAGAGCTGGGAACAGACAGAGAACACACAGCCAGTGTCAGAGCTGGGAACAGACAGAGATCACACAGTCAGTGTCAGAGCTGGGAACAGACAGAGAACACACACAGCCAGTGTCAGAGCTGGGAACAGACAGAGATCACACAGCCAGTGTCAGAGCTGGGAACAGACAGAGATCACACAGCCAGTGTCAGAGCTGGGAACAGACAGAGATCACACAGCCAGTGTCAGAGCTAGGAACAGACAGAGATCACACATCCAGTGTCAGAGCTGGGAACAGACAGAGATCACACATCCAGTGTCAGAGCTGGGAACAGACAGAGATCACACAGCCAGTGTCAGAGCTGGGAACAGACAGAGATCACACATCCAGTGTCAGAGCTGGGAACAGACAGAGATAACACACAGCCAGTGTCAGAGCTGGGAACAGACAGAGATCACACAGCCAGTGTCAGAGCTAGGAACAGACAGAGATCACACATCCAGTGTCAGAGCTGGGAACAGACAGAGATCACACACAGCCAGTGTCAGAGCTGGGAACAGACAGAGATCACACAGCCAGTGTCAGAGCTGGGAACAGACAGTGATCACACATCCAGTGTCAGAGCTGGGAACAGACAGAGATCACACACAGCCAGTGTCAGAGCTGGGAACAGACAGAGATCACACAGCCAGTGTCAGAGCTGGGAACAGACAGAGATCACACAGCCAGTGTCAGAGCTGGGAACAGACAGAGAACACACACAGCCAGTGTCAGAGCTGGGAACAGACAGAGATCACACAGCCAGTGTCAGAGCTGGGAACAGACAGAGATCACACAGCCAGTTTCAGAGCTGGGAACAGACAGAGATCACACACAGCCAGTGTCAGAGCTGGGAACAGACAGAGATCACACAGCCAGTGTCAGAGCTGGGAACAGACAGAGATCACACAGCCAGTGTCAGAGCTGGGAACAGACAGAGAACACACAGCCAGTGTCAGAGCTGGGAACAGACAGAGATCACACAGCCAGTGTCAGAACTGGGAACAGACAGAGATCACACAGCCAGTGTCAGAGCTGGGAACAGACAGAGAACACACAGCCAGTGTCAGAGCTGGGAACAGACAGAGAACACACAGCCAGTGTCAGAGCTGGGAACAGACAGAGATCACACAGCCAGTGTCAGAGCTGGGAACAGACAGAGATCACACAGCCAGTGTCAGAGCTGGGAACAGACAGAGAACACACAGCCAGTGTCAGAGCTGGGAACAGACAGAGATCACACAGCCAGTGTCAGAGCTGGGAACAGACAGAGATCACACAGCCAGTGTCAGAGCTGGGAACAGACAGATCACACAGCCAGTGTCAGAGCTGGGAACAGACAGAGATCACACAGCTAGTGTCAGAGCTGGGAACAGACAGAGAACACACACAGCCAGTGTCAGAGCTGGGAACAGACAGAGATCACACACAGCCAGTGTCAGAGCTGGGAACAGACAGAGATCACACACAGCCAGTGTCAGAGCTGGGAAAGACAGAGATCACACACAGCCAGTGTCAGAGCTGGGAACAGACAGAGATCACACAGCCAGTGTCAGAGCTGGGAACAGACAGAGATCACACACAGCCAGTGTCAGAGCTGGGAACAGACAGAGATCACACAGCCAGTGTCAGAGCTAGGAACAGACAGAGATCACACATCCAGTGTCAGAGCTGGGAACAGACAGAGATCACACACAGCCAGTGTCAGAGCTGGGAACAGACAGAGATCACACAGCCAGTGTCAGAGCTAGGAACAGACAGAGATCACACTGCCAGTGTCAGAGCTGGGAACAGACAGAGATCACACACAGCCAGTGTCAGAGCTGGGAACAGACAGAGATCACACACAGCCAGTGTCAGAGCTGGGAACAGACAGAGATCACACAGCCAGTGTCAGAGCTGGGAACAGACAGAGATCACACAGCCAGTGTCAGAGCTGGGAACAGACAGAGATCACACAGCCAGTGTCAGAGCTGGGAACAGACAGAGAACACACAGCCAGTGTCAGAGCTGGGAACAGACAGAGAACACACAGCCAGTGTCAGAGCTGGGAACAGACAGAGATCACACAGCCAGTGTCAGAGCTGGGAACAGACAGAGATCACACACAGCCAGTGTCAGAGCTGGGGACAGACAGAGTTCACACACAGCCAGTGTCAGAGCTGGGAACAGACAGAGAACACACAGCCAGTGTCAGAGCTGGGAACAGACAGAGAACACACAGCCAGTGTCAGAGCTGGGAACAGACAGAGATCACACAGCCAGTGTCAGAGCTGGGAACAGACAGAGAACACACAGCCAGTGTCAGAGCTGGGAACAGACAGAGAACACACACAGCCAGTGTCAGAGCTGGGAACAGACAGAGAACACACAGCCAGTGTCAGAGCTGGGAACAGACAGAGATCACACAGCCAGTGTCAGAGCTGGGAACAGACAGAGATCACACACAGCCAGTGTCAGAGCTGGGGACAGACAGAGTTCACACACAGCCAGTGTCAGAGCTGGGAACAGACAGAGATCACACAGCCAGTGTCAGAGCTGGGAACAGACAGAGATCACACAGCCAGTGTCAGAGCTGGGAACAGACAGAGATCACACAGCCAGTGTCAGAGCTGGGAACAGACAGAGATCACACAGCCAGTGTCAGAGCTGGGAACAGACAGAGAACACACAGCCAGTGTCAGAGCTGGGAACAGACAGAGAACACACACAGCCAGTGTCAGAGCTGGGAACAGACAGAGATCACACACAGCCAGTGTCAGAGCTGGGAACAGACAGAGATCACACAGCCAGTGTCAGAGCTGGGAACAGACAGAGATCACACACAGCCAGTGTCAGAGCTGGGAACAGACAGAGATCACACACAGCCAGTGTCAGTGCTGGGAACAGACAGAGATCACACACAGCCAGTGTCAGAGCTGGGAACAGACAGAGATCACACAGCCAGTGTCAGAGCTGGGAACAGACAGAGATCACACAGCCAGTGTCAGAGCTGGGAACAGACAGAGATCACACACAGCCAGTGTCAGAGCTGGGAACAGACAGAGATCACACAGCCAGTGTCAGAGCTGGGAACAGACAGAGAACACACACAGCCAGTGTCAGAGCTGGGAACAGACAGAAAACACACACAGCCAGTGTCAGAGCTGGGAACAGACAGAGAACACACACAGCCAGTGTCAGAGCTGGGAACAGACAGAGATCACACAGCCAGTGTCAGAGCTGGGAACAGACAGAGATCACACAGCCAGTGTCAGAGCTGGGAACAGACAGAGATCACACAGCCAGTGTCAGAGCTGGGAACAGACAGAGATCACACAGCCAGTGTCAGAGCTGGGAACAGACAGAGATCACACATCCAGTGTCAGAGCTGGGAACAGACAGAGATCACACAGCCAGTGTCAGAGCTGGGAACAGACAGAGATCACACAGCCAGTGTCAGAGCTGGGAACAGACAGAGATCACACATCCAGTGTCAGAGCTGGGAACAGACAGATCACACAGCCAGTGTCAGAGCTGGGAACAGACAGAGATCACACAGCTAGTGTCAGAGCTGGGAACAGACAGAGAACACACACAGCCAGTGTCAGAGCTGGGAACAGACAGAGATCACACAGCCAGTGTCAGAGCTGGGAACAGACAGAGATCACACAGCCAGTGTCAGAGCTGGGAACAGACAGAGAACACACAGCCAGTGTCAGAGCTGGGAACAGACAGAGAACACACAGCCAGTGTCAGAGCTGGGAACAGACAGAGATCACACAGCCAGTGTCAGAGCTGGGAACAGACAGAGATCACACACAGCCAGTGTCAGAGCTGGGGACAGACAGAGTTCACACACAGCCAGTGTCAGAGCTGGGAACAGACAGAGAACACACAGCCAGTGTCAGAGCTGGGAACAGACAGAGATCACACAGCCAGTGTCAGAGCTGGGAACAGACAGAGATCACACAGCCAGTGTCAGAGCTGGGAACAGACAGAGAACACACAGCCAGTGTCAGAGCTGGGAACAGACAGAGAACACACACAGCCAGTGTCAGAGCTGGGAACAGACAGAGAACACACAGCCAGTGTCAGAGCTGGGAACAGACAGAGATCACACAGCCAGTGTCAGAGCTGGGAACAGACAGAGATCACACACAGCCAGTGTCAGAGCTGGGGACAGACAGAGTTCACACACAGCCAGTGTCAGAGCTGGGAACAGACAGAGATCACACAGCCAGTGTCAGAGCTGGGAACAGACAGAGATCACACAGCCAGTGTCAGAGCTGGGAACAGACAGAGATCACACAGCCAGTGTCAGAGCTGGGAACAGACAGAGATCACACAGCCAGTGTCAGAGCTGGGAACAGACAGAGAACACACAGCCAGTGTCAGAGCTGGGAACAGACAGAGAACACACACAGCCAGTGTCAGAGCTGGGAACAGACAGAGATCACACACAGCCAGTGTCAGAGCTGGGAACAGACAGAGATCACACAGCCAGTGTCAGAGCTGGGAACAGACAGAGATCACACACAGCCAGTGTCAGAGCTGGGAACAGACAGAGATCACACACAGCCAGTGTCAGTGCTGGGAACAGACAGAGATCACACACAGCCAGTGTCAGAGCTGGGAACAGACAGAGATCACACAGCCAGTGTCAGAGCTGGGAACAGACAGAGATCACACAGCCAGTGTCAGAGCTGGGAACAGACAGAGATCACACACAGCCAGTGTCAGAGCTGGGAACAGACAGAGATCACACAGCCAGTGTCAGAGCTGGGAACAGACAGAGAACACACACAGCCAGTGTCAGAGCTGGGAACAGACAGAGAACACACACAGCCAGTGTCAGAGCTGGGAACAGACAGAGAACACACACAGCCAGTGTCAGAGCTGGGAACAGACAGAGATCACACAGCCAGTGTCAGAGCTGGGAACAGACAGAGATCACACAGCCAGTGTCAGAGCTGGGAACAGACAGAGATCACACAGCCAGTGTCAGAGCTGGGAACAGACAGAGATCACACAGCCAGTGTCAGAGCTGGGAACAGACAGAGATCACACATCCAGTGTCAGAGCTGGGAACAGACAGAGATCACACAGCCAGTGTCAGAGCTGGGAACAGACAGAGATCACACAGCCAGTGTCAGAGCTGGGAACAGACAGAGATCACACATCCAGTGTCAGAGCTGGGAACAGACAGATCACACAGCCAGTGTCAGAGCTGGGAACAGACAGAGATCACACAGCTAGTGTCAGAGCTGGGAACAGACAGAGAACACACACAGCCAGTGTCAGAGCTGGGAACAGACAGAGATCACACAGCCAGTGTCAGAGCTGGGAACAGACAGAGATCACACAGCCAGTGTCAGAGCTGGGAACAGACAGAGAACACACAGCCAGTGTCAGAGCTGGGAACAGACAGAGAACACACAGCCAGTGTCAGAGCTGGGAACAGACAGAGATCACACAGCCAGTGTCAGAGCTGGGAACAGACAGAGATCACACACAGCCAGTGTCAGAGCTGGGGACAGACAGAGTTCACACACAGCCAGTGTCAGAGCTGGGAACAGACAGAGAACACACAGCCAGTGTCAGAGCTGGGAACAGACAGAGATCACAGAGCCAGTGTCAGAGCTGGGAACAGACAGAGATCACACAGCCAGTGTCAGAGCTGGGAACAGACAGAGATCACACAGCCAGTGTCAGAGCTGGGAACAGACAGAGAACACAGAGCCAGTGTCAGAGCTGGGAACAGACAGAGAACACACACAGCCAGTGTCAGAGCTGGGAACAGACAGAGATCACACACAGCCAGTGTCAGAGCTGGGAACAGACAGAGATCACACAGCCAGTGTCAGAGCTGGGAACAGACAGAGATCACACACAGCCAGTGTCAGAGCTGGGAACAGACAGAGATCACACACAGCCAGTGTCAGAGCTGGGAACATACAGAGATCACACACAGCCAGTGTCAGAGCTGGGAACAGACAGAGATCACACAGCCAGTGTCAGAGCTGGGAACAGACAGAGATCACACAGCCAGTGTCAGAGCTGGGAACAGACAGAGATCACACACAGCCAGTGTCAGAGCTGGGAATAGACAGAGATCACACAGCCAGTGTCAGAGCTGGGAACAGACAGAGAACACACACAGCCAGTGTCAGAGCTGGGAACAGACAGAGAACACACACAGCCAGTGTCAGAGCTGGGAACAGACAGAGAACACACACAGCCAGTGTCAGAGCTGGGAACAGACAGAGATCACACAGCCAGTGTCAGAGCTGGGAACAGACAGAGATCACACAGCCAGTGTCAGAGCTGGGAACAGACAGAGATCACACAGCCAGTGTCAGAGCTGGGAACAGACAGAGATCACACAGCCAGTGTCAGAGCTGGGAACAGACAGAGATCACACATCCAGTGTCAGAGCTGGGAACAGACAGAGATCACACAGCCAGTGTCAGAGCTGGGAACAGACAGAGATCACACAGCCAGTGTCAGAGCTGGGAACAGACAGAGATAACACACAGCCAGTGTCAGAGCTGGGAACAGACAGAGATCACACAGCCAGTGTCAGAGCTGGGAACAGACAGATCACACAGCCAGTGTCAGAGCTGGGAACAGACAGAGATCACACATCTAGTGTCAGAGCTGGGAACAGACAGAGAACACACACAGCCAGTGTCAGAGCTGGGAACAGACAGAGATCACACACAGCCAGTGTCAGAGCTGGGAACAGACAGAGATCACACACAGCCAGTGTCAGAGCTGGGAACAGACAGAGATCACACACAGCCAGTGTCAGAGCTGGGAACAGACAGAGATCACACAGCCAGTGTCAGAGCTGGGAACAGACAGAGATCACACACAGCCAGTGTCAGAGCTGGGAACAGACAGAGATCACACAGCCAGTGTCAGAGCTTGGAACAGACAGAGATCACACATCCAGTGTCAGAGCTGGGAACAGACAGAGATCACACACAGCCAGTGTCAGAGCTGGGAACAGACAGAGATCACACAGCCAGTGTCAGAGCTAGGAACAGACAGAGATCACACTGCCAGTGTCAGAGCTGGGAACAGACAGAGATCACACACAGCCAGTGTCAGAGCTGGGAACAGACAGAGATCACACACAGCCAGTGTCAGAGCTGGGAACAGACAGAGATCACACAGCCAGTGTCAGAGGTGGGAACAGACAGAGATCACACATCCAGTGTCAGAGCTGGGAACAGACAGAGATCACACACAGCCAGTGTCAGAGCTGGGAACAGACAGAGATCACACAGCCAGTGTCAGAGCTGGGAACAGACAGAGATCACACAGCCAGTGTCAGAGCTGGGAACAGACAGAGATCACACAGCCAGTGTCAGAGCTGGGAACAGACAGAGAACACACAGCCAGTGTCAGAGCTGGGAACAGACAGAGAACACACAGCCAGTGTCAGAGCTGGGAACAGACAGAGATCACACAGCCAGTGTCAGAGCTGGGAACAGACAGAGATCACACACAGCCAGTGTCAGAGCTGGGGACAGACAGAGATCACACACAGCCAGTGTCAGAGCTGGGAACAGACAGAGAACACACAGCCAGTGTCAGAGCTGGGAACAGACAGAGATCACACAGCCAGTGTCAGAGCTGGGAACAGACAGAGATCACACAGCCAGTGTCAGAGCTGGGAACAGACAGAGATCACACAGCCAGTGTCAGAGCTGGGAACAGACAGAGAACACACAGCCAGTGTCAGAGCTGGGAACAGACAGAGAACACACACAGCCAGTGTCAGAGCTGGGAACAGACAGAGATCACACACAGCCAGTGTCAGAGCTGGGAACAGACAGAGATCACACAGCCAGTGTCAGAGCTGGGAACAGACAGAGATCACACACAGCCAGTGTCAGAGCTGGGAACAGACAGAGATCACACACAGCCAGTGTCAGAGCTGGGAACAGATAGAGATCACACAGCCAGTGTCAGAGCTGGGAACAGACAGAGATCACACACAGCCAGTGTCAGAGCTGGGAACAGACAGAGATCACACACAGCCAGTGTCAGAGCTGGGAACAGACAGAGATCACACAGCCAGTGTCAGAGCTGGGAACAGACAGAGATCACACACAGCCAGTGTCAGAGCTGGGAACAGACAGAGATCACACAGCCAGTGTCAGAGCTGGGAACAGACAGAGAACACACACAGCCAGTGTCAGAGCTGGGAACAGACAGAGAACACACACAGCCAGTGTCAGAGCTGGGAACAGACAGAGAACACACACAGCCAGTGTCAGAGCTGGGAACAGACAGAGATCACACAGCCAGTGTCAGAGCTGGGAACAGACAGAGATCACACAGCCAGTGTCAGAGCTGGGAACAGACAGAGATCACACAGCCAGTGTCAGAGCTGGGAACAGACAGAGATCACACAGTCAGTGTCAGAACTGGGAACAGACAGAGATCACACAGCCAGTGTCAGAGCTGGGGACAGACAGAGATCACACACAGCCAGTGTCAGAGCTGGGAACAGACAGAGAACACACAGCCAGTGTCAGAGCTGGGAACAGACAGAGATCACACACAGCCAGTGTCAGAGCTGGGAACAGACAGAGAACACACAGCCAGTGTCAGAGCTGGGAACAGACAGAGATCACACAGCCAGTGTCAGAGCTGGGAACAGACAGAGATCACACAGCCAGTGTCAGAGCTGGGAACAGACAGAGATCACACAGCCAGTGTCAGAGCTGGGAACAGACAGAGAACACACAGCCAGTGTCAGAGCTGGGAACAGACAGAGATCACACACAGCCAGTGTCAGAGCTGGGAACAGACAGAGATCACACAGCCAGTGTCAGAGCTGGGAACAGACAGAGATCACACAGCCAGTGTCAGAGCTGGGAACAGACAGAGATCACACACAGCCAGTGTCAGAGCTGGGAACAGACAGAGATCACACAGCCAGTGTCAGAGCTGGGAACAGACAGAGATCACACACAGCCAGTGTCAGAGCTGGGAACAGACAGAGATCACACACAGCCAGTGTCAGAGCTGGGAACAGACAGGGATCACACAGCCAGTGTCAGAGCTGGGAACAGACAGAGATCACACAGCCAGTGTCAGAGCTAGGAACAGACAGAGATCACACAGCCAGTGTCAGAGCTGGGAACAGACAGAGGACACACAGCCAGTGTCAGAGCTGGGAACAGACAGAGATCACACATCCAGTGTCAGAGCTGGGAACAGACAGATCACACAGCCAGTGTCAGAGCTGGGAACAGACAGAGATCACACATCCAGTGTCAGAGCTGGGAACAGACAGAGATCACACAGCCAGTGTCAGAGCTGGGAACAGACAGAGAACACACAGCCAGTGTCAGAGCTGGGAACAGACAGAGATCACACAGCCAGTGTCAGAGCTGGGAACAGACAGAGAACACACAGCCAGTGTCAGAGCTGGGAACAGACAGAGATCACACAGCCAGTGTCAGAGCTGGGAACAGACAGAGATCACACAGCCAGTGTCAGAGCTGGGAACAGATAGAGAACACATCCAGTGTCAGAGCTGGGAACAGACAGAGATCACACAGCCAGTGTCAGAGCTGGGAACAGACAGAGATCACACACAGCCAGTGTCAGAGCTGGGAACAGACAGAGATCACACAGCCAGTGTCAGAGCTGGGAACAGACAGAGATCACACATCCAGTGTCAGAGCTGGGAACAGATAGAGAACACATCCAGTGTCAGAGCTGGGAACAGACAGGTGTTGGGAATCAGAATGCCAGTTGCAGAGATGGTATTAAAAAGACGTCACACATGTGGCAGTGTAAGTAATACTCACGGATAGTCTGGGTACACAGGCTTGCACACCCTCTGCCGTTTTCGCTCAGATTTTCCACATGTGGGAGAACACAGGCCCCACTCACTCCACTCCGACCACGTTCCATTAACTGTGATATAAAGAAAAGTACAAGGTGTCGCACACTACGGACCATGTGTATAAAGACAAGAGGGTTGCAATTCTGGAACAAACCAGCTGCGGCACAAGTAAAAAGTAACTCATTCAAGAGATTAAAAGCGGTCTATCTGAAGAAGTGGCATTAGCTACGTAATACGTAGGGCAGAGAAATAGGTTTTTTGTATTCTTGTACATTGTATGTACATACATTTTTAAGCATTTTTTTCATATACATATTGTAACGGACCCTCGGCCGTTACATGGAACTTGGTGGAGTTGTAGAGGATCAACTCTTTCCAAAAAACTGAAATACGCGAACTATAACGGGCCGCAGGCTGGCTGCCGTGCGGGGCAACATATTCAAAAAAGCCCCATAGACTTTACAAGGGAGAGTAGGCAGCTTCCTGATTGGCCAAAGTCCTGGATGACGAGTTTAAAGGTCCCCCATACAGTTAACATGGGGGAAAATAGGCGGCCCAGGGATTTGTCAGTTAGCTTCCTGCCTAAATGTTCTGATTGGCTGAGATGGCCATGATGATCTTGGCCAGGATTGGCCATCTGATTCCAGGCTCCTGATTGGCCAGGAGTTGAAGCGGAATATTCAAAGATGCTTCCAACCCCTGGCCCATTGTATGAAATGTGTATTCAAGTCCCTCAGCCTTTTGTCCCAGTGTTTACCATTCCTCAGTCCCTTTGTATAAATAATGTAATCATGTCTGGCCCTTTGTATTATGTTTGCACCACATGTCACTGTCCTTTGTCTGGTATTATATCTGATGTGGCTCACTATGTATAAAAGAGCTGAAGTTTTTGAATAAAGTGTTACTTTGGAACCTGAACTGCGTCCTGTGTCTTTGTCACTGGGTGGTATCAAGGGTCTCCTTTTGACCCCCCATCCTAGGAAGGAACGTTGGGAGAATGACCGGCAAGGCTTCCTGCTTGTAGCCCCCTCAGGAGAGAGAAAACCCGGCACAACGGCCTAAGTCCATCTGCGGACTTAGGTATCTGTTACACACATGTTTTTTGTAGGAGCTTGAGATATATTAAAATTTTTCACTTTGATTAAATCTTGGCGTTATCTAGTCAATATATAATTGGTACCAATATTCCCAAGGGAGTTCTAGATCCACCATTAGAAATATTGGCAATAGTAGCTATAATAATAACTAGTATTTATATAGTGCCTTTCTCCCGGTGGGACTCACAGTGCTGTCAGCACACGGGCTCCGAATTAACCAAACCGGCAGCTGAATAATAGGTGTTATTAATACCCAATCAATGGTACTCATTTATCAACCTGGAAAGTATGAAGTGCTGAGTTGACCCTGCCGGGAATCGAACCTGCAACCTTACGGTAGGTGTTATTATTACCCAATCAATGGTACTCATTTATCCACCTGGGAAGCATGAAGGGCTGAGTTGACCCTGCCGGGAATCGAACCTGCAACCTTACGGTAGGTGTTATTATTACCCAATCAATGGTACTCATTTATCCACTTGGGAAGCATGAAGGGTTGAGTTGACCCTGCTGGGAATCGAACCTGCAAACTTACTGTAGGTGTTATTATTACCCAATCAATGGTACTCATTTATCAACCTGGAAAGGATGATGTGCTGAGTTGACCCTGCCGGGAATCGAACCTGCAACCTTACGGTAGGTGTTATTATTACCCAATCAGTGGTACTCATTTATCAACCTCGGAAGGATGCAGAGTTGAGTTGACCCTGCCGGGAATCGAACCTACAACCTTACGGTTTGAGCAGGCTCTATAGTCAGGGCATTTAACACTGAGCTATCTCACCAGCTATCACCTACCCCTTATATTTGAACCCATCTAGAGTTCTAATTAAAATAATAGAATTTGAGGGTTCAAGACGAAAACTCTGGGGAAGCGCGGAGCCATAGATTCAATTCGGAGGGGAGAAGGACGAGGACGGGAAGAGAGCAGTACAGATACCGCACTGGGGGTGATCCAGTCCATGCTGTTACACTGTGAAGCTGGTCTATGCCTCACAAACATGTGAATAGGATCATTGAGCACTAAGAAGGTGATATCCGATGGTGGTGACCATCTCATTAATAGCAGTCTACACTTAGAGCATGTGCGCCCTTTTTTTTCTGTTTTTTTTTTTTTACGTGTATGAAGAGTCATTTTGCCAGTGGTTCATACTGAAGAGCGGCACCGCACTTTAAAAGAGTTGGAAGACGTTTTGGAGATTTTCTTTAAATAATGTATTGGGACCAGTAGGATTACATTGACCATTGAGTTTGTAGCATATAGCACTTGCCCAGAATGGTTGTTTTGTCATTAAAGGGATAGTAATACTTCGTTTTAACTTTATTTTATTTTGTAGGCATTAAAAAAACATGAAGAATGATATAAGTCTTATCTCTCAAACCTTTATGGTTTGAGAGATATTCACAAGCAAAGTGTCCCCCTCCCGCACCTTTTACCTAGTGTAAGCCATCTTTTCTCAGATGTGGAATGCAGTCCATAGACCAGACAGATAACAGCAGGGGACAATCTTCTTCCTATGAGAACAATGAAATCCCTGCCCCCCTTGACAAGCTTTTCAGCTTTTTCCCTTATCTTAATTGAAGATTGTCCCTCCATGCAATCTACCTGGACACCTCCCTTCTGATCTGGCTGAACGGGGGGGGTATTTTGCTTTTGAATATCTCTTAAACCATAAAGGTTTGAGAGACAAGACTTATATCATTCTTCATGTTTTTTTAATGCCTACAAAATAAAATAAAGATAAAATGAAGTATTACTATCCCTTTAAAATAAAATTACTGTACTGTGGATTTCAGTTATATACACGGATATACAGGCTCTCTCTCTACATATATATAGGCATGATGTGCTTCTTGTCGGCCATTTTCATGTAGTCCAGCACAGATATACATTTTTGTCAAGGAAGTCAATGGGCAGATCTCCCTCTATTTATCTGCTGACACACATACGTGGATAGTTACATACAATCATATTTCTAGCTCTCTTCTTTTTTTTTGGCTATTTAAACAGATAATAAATGTCCGATAATAAAGGTTATTTTTTCCTTATTGCAATGCACTCTAAAGCATTAATGAATGGGAGTGATGTCAGTTACATTCTTTAATACTCACTACCTGCATTGTTATCTAACTTTCAAGACTCCCGTCAGCCAGTTTCGTGAAGAACTAGCGGAATAGTGAGCCAATTCGCTGCCATGGCAACCTTACTGAACATTTGTCTCTATGTGAGTAGTTCTGTTACATTTTGAGAACGGACTAAAGCTCAGCCAGTAGACAGAACTCATTAAAACTACTCACACAGAGACAAGTGTCTCTGTGTGAGTGAATGCTGAGGTGATGTTTGACATGACAACCACTCAATTGCTTTGGCAATTTTGGGGGACTCATCTGTAAAATAACTCTGAAACTAGTGAGTTAAACCCTAGACAATCAGAGGGAGTATTGGGGAAGGCCGGAACGTCTGCTCTCTCAGTGCATATGTAAGACTGGATTTTAGGAGCTAGAAAACAAACAGAGCAGTATTTCAGATGGTAGTATGAAGTACAGGGGGTTACATATATTCCCAGTTCATTTTAGGTGTTAGTGTGTCTTTATTTGGGGGTCAGAAACACACTCTGGAAGTCTGTTGATCTCAGACACAGACTCTTGGGATACGAGAGCAGTGTCAACAGAACCACTGTGCCTGGCTTTCCGGTCTAATAGGGAGGGTGCATGGGGACAGCATCTCAGGACACTACTCTGAGCATTTCAGCATAGAGACACCATGGGAGCATTGGAAGTATTGGGGGTCTATTTTCCCATTGTACCTCAGTGGTCTGCCGGAGCTCACAACGAGGTCTGCTACCAAGTTCAGAGAACAGACATCTAATAGGTACTGACATCTTGTCTATTAGGTACAACCATCAGAAATAAATATTGGTCTGTGGCAAAACGTATAATTGTCCCTTAGCAACGTTCTCTTATCCTACTTGTATGAACACATAAATGGAAGTCATAAAGAGACGAGAAGTGAGAAGGAAGGAGGGATTTAAAGGAGCAGTAAACTTTTTTTATGAAAACACATATTTTGTAGATCATTTCCTGCTGAATAAAACAAGGTCACTCCCATCGCTGTCAGATGTTTTATTCAAAATTTATAGCAGTTTAAATAACCAGGAAGTGAATTTACTGTGATTACTTCCTGATAGATCTAACTGACAGGAAGTGAATTTACTGTGTTTACTTCCTGATAGTTCTAACTGACAGGAAGTGACTCAGCAGTTTCTATCACATTCTATGGAGAACTGTATGTCTCTGACTTTTCTGACTTTCCTCTCCATTAGAATCTAACAGGAAATCTAATTAGACTTTGACCACTAGAGGGCACTGCTAATGTAAATAAACATGGGTTTAAACTGTAATAACTCTGGAAATATAAATCTCTCAGCAGTGGGAGTACCCTTATTTTACTCAATAGGAAGATCCCTAAGATATATATTTTTTCATAAAAAAAAGTTTACGGCTTCTTTAAATGTCCTATCACTCTACATGTACTTGAGTATGGAAAATGTGGGCCTCTGCTTCCAGTCTCCCTTGAGTTGCTTAGAGCAGAAGTGAAGTGTCAGGCCTCCGGTTTGTGGATCTTGTTGGAGCTGACAGAGGCGTAACTAGAAGCTACCGGGCCCAGGTGCAAGAATTGCCATGGGCCCCCCCCCCCGACCACATTGGCCCCAGACCCCCTCAACCACATTGGCCACCTCCACATTGCCCCCCAATCTCCCAATTGCCCCTTCATCTCCACATTGCCCCCATCTCCACAATGCCCCCATATCTCCAAATTGCCCCTTCCACAATGCCCCCCTTCAACCCCACAATGTCCCCTTCATCTCCACAGTGCCCCTTCCACAATGCCCCCCAATCTCCAAATTGCCCCTTCCACAATGCCCCTTCATCTCCACATTGGCCCTTTCACAATGCCCCCTTCATCTCCACACTGTCCTTTACACAATGCCCCTTCATCTCCACATTACCTCTTCCACAGTGCCCCCTTCATCTCCACAATACCCCTACCTCCAGTCACCGGTGGTCTAGCGGCGTGGTTTGACAGATCTGTGCCTCCTTCGGCACAGATCGCTACAACTGAAGCTCCCGCGCGCCGCTCTAGTAATGCAGAGGCTGGGAGATGATGTCATCTCCCACTGCTCTGTATTACTGGATGATGTCATCTCCCACTGCTCTGTATTACTGGATGATGTCATCTCCCAGCACTCTGTATTACTGGATGATGTCATCTCCCACTGCTCTGTATTACTGGATGATGTCATCTCCCACTGCTCTGTATTACTAGAACCAGCGGCCGTAGTGGGAGTTGCTGCGGGCGAGGGGGTCGCGGGGGGCAGCCCCTGGAGTGATGGGCCCGGTCGCAGGTGTGACCCCTGCGACCCCTATTGTTACACCACTGGGAGCTGAATTACTAGGCTCCAAAACAGACCACCACTACTCTACAGCATTTATGTACGTTCTTCTGCACAAACACATCTTGTATGAAGAAGAGAAAAAGCTTACGTCTACACCAATTCAGACTGTAGCAATAGCGATGGTCCCTGTAGGATCCAGCACAAGGTTCTCCACCATGGGCCTTTCCAGTACAGCTGCGTAGCCGTTGTTGTGTTCCCACTCTTTTTGTGCAATCGATAGCATCGCCAATTCGAGAGCATGGTGACCATTGCTGCCACTCACTCCACTCGCCATCAACTGAAACAAAGGAAGAGATGGTCACTTTGTGTCTGTATGTTTCTGTGTGTGTACATGTGTGTGTGTGTATGTATATATGTGTATGTGTATATGTAAGTGTGTGTACGTGTTTGTTTGTACGTAGATTGAAAACAAAGAGCAGACTCAGGGACGGATTTCCCATCAGTTAGTGAAAACAATGGCCTAAAATGCCAAGTTTTGAGAGGAGGGACCTCAACTGTGCTGGCCCCACCCATATTCTAGAATGTGGGTGTGGCCTTTGCCTGGGAAAGATTTCTATCTCAGGCTCCCCTAGGCAAGGCAATCTAGGTGCTCTTACCTCCTCCCATGGCCACACCTCCATTCCTCACAGGGCCCCACCCCCAGATCCAGCCACTATTTCATGACACAAAAATTATTCTTGGCCTATAACAAGCAAGGAGAAAAAAGGCTTTACCACTTGGTTGCTTGACAGATCTCCAGTGGTCGGAGCTCACTCTAGCATGAAATAATATCCTTTAAGGTGTATAAAACTAGTCCAGCGACAAAGAGATTGCTTTGGCCAAACGCACAGTTCAGAATGTGGGTGTGGCCAGAACACCTGAGTCACCGCCCCTCAAAATTTGACACTCAAGGCCCTTGCCTACTTTGCCCCGGTCTTTGCAATAGACAAGCTCTGGTTATTTTCATAAAATAAAACAGTTATTGCTCGTCTACTAAACAGGGGTAAGTGCCGTTCGCTGGGGGCCTCTCGTTTCAGGTGCCTCACTTTGGGCAATATTTAGAAAATCAAAGAGGATCCATTCTGTCTCACAGGACAAAATAAACTACATTGCTTTAAATGGCGCCTTGGAAAACCTTGAACATTAGAGAGATCTAATGTGTCAGAGACCTCTCTAGTCTTTAACTCTTCCAGTGCCAGAGGGGTATGCAACGCATTGCAGAGCAATGCGTTGCGTACCCCTCTGGCACTGAAAGGGTTAAGAAGTTTAGCGCCCCAATGAATGTGAATATTGGGACTTTTTATTTGCCCCCCCCCATGATGCTATTGCACCACTTTTGCTATATACCTTGTATGATAGGTATATGTAACATCATAACAGAGTTCAGCGCTGCGGAATATGTTGGCGCTATTTAAATAAAGAATAATATTAATAGTTGATGAGGCTGGAAAAAAAAGACCAGCGTCCATCAAGTCCAGCCCATGACAAATCCCCCCTTTGGTCCAGAGGAAGACAAAAAACAAACATTGGGATCCAATTAAAGGGATAGTAATACTTCGTTTTATCTTTATTTTATTTTGTAGGCATTAAAAAAACATGATGAACGATATAAGTCTTATCTCTCAGACCGCGGCCGGTCTGTGGACTGGATTCCAAATCTGACAGCTAGATGGCAGACTTGACCGTTTCGGTCAGTGAGGGGAAACTTTGCTTGTGAATCTCTCAAACCATAAATGTTTGAGAGATAAGACTTATATCGTTCTTCGTGTTTTTTTAAAGCCTACAAAATAAAATAAAGATAAAAGGAAGTATTACTATTACGTTAAAGTGATAGTAATGTCTATTTAAAATTAGTTGCCCGAGTCTTCTGTATATGAAAAGGAACAGATTGTGCTATGTCTAAGCGCTTACTTCTTTGTGGTTCAGACGTTATGAAGCTCTGAAGATCCACCACCCGCCTCTTCTCCCCACATCACTCTGAATCTGCAGTCTGGTCCGGACGGCTGCAGCGAGGGACAAACTTGAGTACGCAAAGCGAAATCCTGCCCTCCTTCGTGAAGGGGTGCAGGAATTCCCTTATACCAGTGATTCTCAACCAGGGTGCCATGGCACGTTGGTGTGCCACGGGCATCTACTTAGGGTTCCCCATCTTTTTTATAAATACTCTGATAAAAAGCGAATATGGATTTTCAGATGTATATTTCTGGACATTTTCCTGCACAATATGTTTGTTTCTGTTATTATGATTGTGAGACAAAAAAAACCTGTATATTTATGCATTTGTATTCTCCATTACATGCTTGACAAATTACCTATAAAATATTAGGTGTGCCCCGAATCTTCCAGATGGCATGTAAGGGGTGCCTTGAGCAAAAAAGGTTGAGAACCACTGAAGTCTGTCCCTCGCTGCAGCTGTCGAGATGCAAAACCCGATCTCAGATTCCATGGGAGGAGGACTATGGATCTTCAGTGCTTCATATGTTTTGAATTACAAAGAAGTAAGCGCTTAGGCCTAGCGCAATCTGTTCCTTTTCATATACAGATGACTCGGACAGTTAATTTTAAATAGAAATTACTATCCATTTAAGCCAATTAAGGCCCAAGTTGGTAAAAAAAAAAAAGAATTCCTTCCTGACTCAAAATGGCAGTCACATATTTCCCTGGATCAACATCCTATCTGCTTTGAAGCACACTGTCACAATTCTGAATATTGTCTTATGCTAGATAGGTATCCATGGCTTTTTTGAAAGCAATTACTGCAATCTGCAAGCACAGCATTCCGAGGCAAAGAATTCCATAACTTTACTGTCTTTACTGTCAAAAAAATATCTGCCTTTGTTTTAGTCGAAAGCACCTTTCCTCTAATCTTAACGGATGACCTCTCAGTTTTCGCTCAGCTGTTTAGTTCCTTGGAACGTTTTTTGTATTCACCTTGAATATACGTGTAGTGAGTAACGCTTGCACTGTAAGAATTTACCTGGACAGTCCACCTTTGTATTGCATATAAAGTGTCTGGTGGCGGGTCCCTCACAATATCTGCCTCCGTGGCGGGGGGACGGATTATCGCAGACCCTCCTCTCTCGTACTACTCCGATGCCGCAGGTGGCAGTGCAATCCGAAGCTTTCTGCCACGCTCCCCATCCTCCAGGGACTGGCGGACAACAGACACAGAGATTGTCACTTAACCCTTTGAGTGCCAGTGGGGTACGCTACGTATTTCCCCTAGCATCCAGTTAAGGACCTAACATCCACAGCATCTTTAGACAAAGTAACACGATAAATGGGTCCATTCAGTTATAGAAAGATAATTTGAAGAATCCAGCTTTCAAGCAGGGACACTTTAACCCCTTAATGACCAGCCACGCGGGCTCGTTGCGGTCTCTAAAGGACCACGGAGCATTTTTTTTTTAAATTCGGATTCCGGACTCCCCGAATGGTGTGCAGCTGTGGGGGGAACCCGGAATTCCATGACGGTCATAGTACGCCATGGGTTGCTAAATGAGATCTACCCATGACGTACTATGACCGTCAAGGGTTGTTAAGGGGTTAAAGGAACAGTAAAGTTTTACTACTTAATCCTTTGCATATCAGAGTAGTATCTGGCACACAAAGGGTTAAACACTTTATATATCTACTAGTGTAAATGCCTGTGTACACGGGCCAAGGTCTGGGTGATGTTAACCCTTTGAGTGTCAGAGGGGTACACAATGCATTGCTTTGCAATGCGTTGCATACCCCTCTGGCACTCAAAGGGTTAAGAGGCCGGTCCTGTTCTGCGTGCTGACGCAATCATGCACTGTATAGACTGCCTGAAGCACAGAATGCTCCCAGCACAGAACTCCCAGCATTCCCACACCTCCCAGCATTCCTACACCTCCCAGCATTCCATGCTCCCAGCATTCCCACACCTCCCAGCATTCCTACACCTCCCAGCATTCCTACACCTCCCAGCATTCCATGCTCCCAGCATTCCCACACCTCCCAGCATTCTGTGCTCCCAGCATTCCCACACCTCCCAGCATTCTGTGCATTCGGGCAGTCTCTACTGCGAATGATGGCTTCTGACAAACATCCTAGCGAATTATTATATAGTATATGAACTACTGATAAATTAAAATTATAAAAACAATAGTTTAACCCTTTGAGTGCCAGAAGAGCTACCAAAACATTGCTGTGCATTGCTTTTCATACCCGTTTGGCACTCAAATGGTTAAGGAAGATGGCAATGTCCCACCTGGGCAGAGAGGCAGAGAGGTGCAGTCCCTGGTCTCCTTCGATTCTCCCTCGCATGGATTTCCTGGTGGATTGGTGGAAGGGAAGGGGTTGTTGCACACTCGCTGTCGGGATTGGGTTGGTAGGACTCTGGAACCCTCTGTCGCGCAAGACGATGAACAGTCGTTCCACGGACCCCAGTTCCCCCAATTGCCATGAGCTGAGAATATATTCGTATTGTAAGAATCGATGACCAAAAAAAAATACAATGCACGTGCCCAGTGTGAATCCACTTATCTACTGATGCTGCCATCCCACTTCCCTCTCACTTTACCAGTGGGAGAAACCAACACTTACTGGGACAAACCTGCTGCGTGTCACATGATCCTGTCTCTGTTGGGCTCCCTGAACACTTTCCGCTGCAGATGGGCACTGGGTTGTTGCAGTCTCTAACCCGCTGTCTTGTTCCCGTTCCACAGGTGGCAGAACATTGGGACCAGGGGGCCCACAAAGACCAGCCCCCATTCTCTGATGAAAAAGGGACATGATTATTATTATAAGAAGACAGGAGCTGTGAAGGCCAACAGAGAACGTGACTAGAAAGAGAGAGAGAGAACATGACAGGAAAGTAAGATAACAGGGGAGCAGCAGGAGCTTAAAGGGATAGTAATACTTAATTTTATGTTGATTTAGTATTGTAGGCATCAAAAAAATATTAAGAACGATATGTCTTATCTCTCAAACCTTTATGGTTTGAGAGATGTTCACTACAAAAGCTCACCCCTCCCTGACATCAGCGCTCTAGCTGACAGACTTGGATTCTGGTCCACAGACCGTCCGGCGGCTCTTCAACAGAGCCAAGATCGCAATCTTTAAAAAAAAAAAAAAACCCTACTTCGTTGGAACAGTCTACAAAGTGTGCCTGGTTTGCATGCACACTTTGTAGACCGTTCCAATGAAGGAGTTTTTTTTTGTTTTGTTTTTTTAAAGATTGCAATCTCGGCTGAAGAGCCACTGGACGGTCTGTGGACCAGAATACAAGTCTGTCAGCTAGATAGCAGACTTGACTGAAACAGACAGGAGGTTTGAGAGATAAGACTTACATAGTAAGTTATGCCTACAATACTAAATAAACATAAAATTACATATTACTATCCCTTTAAGTACAGTTTACTGGGCTCTGGGGCTGCCCCCTACCCTAACACACACATTTACACACACACGCACACAAACAGACATACTCATAAACACGCACAATCACTTGCAGAACTTCTCCATTGGATACAAGTTATCAGTGAAACAAACAGTAAAAAACATTCACCTGAAGATCTCCTACACTGGCTACAAGTTATCAGTAAAACAGACAGTACAAACATTCACCTGAAGATCTCCTACATCGGTAACAAGTTAGCAGTAAAACAGACAGTACAACCATTCACCTGAAGATCTCCTACATTGGTAACAAGTTATCAGTAAAACAGACAGTACAAACATTCACCTGAAGATCTCCTACATTGGTAACAAGTTATCAGTAAAACAAACAGTACAAACATTCACCTGTAGCTCTCCTGCATTGGTAACAAGTTATCAGTAAAACAGACAGTACAACCATTCACCTGAAGATCTCCTATATTGGTAACACAGCAGCTATATGATTAATGGCGGAGATAAAGAGAGTGAGAGTGTGAGTGAGTGTGTGTGTGTATTCTAGAATTCGGTGGATTAAAAGCCCCATTTAAATCAATAGATACACTTGTATTACTGTTGCTGCCCTGGTGATATATCATCAATGATAAATTCCTCTGACAAGCAGCAGTTCGCTCTGTGATTTTGATGGGATGGGACTCTGTTGGAGATCTGTTGCTTGTTTCACCAGACTCTGTAGTTACTGGCACTTCCCCAGCAGGACTGGGAAAATACCTGTGTGTGCAAGTTTTATCACCTCTAATTCTAGACACATTAACAAGCATTCAGTAGGAGGGGTCTGGGGTCCCGGACCCCTACGGAAAAAAATCATGTCTGTCTCCGCGGGCATGGTATGGGTATCAATGAAAGATTCTGAATTGATGCATAGTGACCATATGGATTTTCTGACCATAGTAAGGTAATGGGGAGGGGGGGACATTATCAGAAAGTGTTCCTTTAAAAATGCCTTACAACATGGGATAGACCATTGATAGTCTACCAGATGTACTTCAAACGTGGCTCTCACGTCCTCCAAAGGGCCACCCATGGTAAAAAATTGTAAATATGAACCGATTTGGTGCTTTATACTTCAGATTTCCCTACCCTCCAAATATTAACTCTTTGAGTGCCAGAAAAGTATCCAATGGGGAGGGGGATTTTACTCTGACCGAAAAGAGAGCAGGTGGGTGTTTCGTTTGGGTGAAAATAGAGTATACATGGTGTAGTTTTATTTTTTATCTCGTCTCCCCATTGTATCACAAAATAGACAGAGGGCCGCAGGAGAAGCCCAAGGGCCAGCTGTTGCCCACCAGTGGGATAGCTTTTCGTGTGTGCAGGACAGCTCTTAAAGGGATAGTAATACTTCATTTTATCTTTATTCTATTTTGTAGGCATTAAAAAAACATGGAGAACGATATAAGTCTTATCTCTCAAACCTTTATGGTTTGAGAGATATTCACAAGCAAAGTTTCCCCTCCCGCCCCTTTTACCTAGTGTAAGCCATCTCTTCTCAGATGTAGAATGCAGTCCATAGACCAGACAGTTAACAGAAGGGGACAATCTTCTTCCTATGAGAACAATGAAAGCCCTGCCCCCCCTTGACAAGATTTTCAGGTTTTTCCCTTATCTTAATTGAAGATCGTCCCTCTGTGCAGTCTATCTGGGCACCTCCCTTCTGATCTGGCTGAGCAGTGTTACATCAGTAAAAGGGGCGGCAGGGGGACACTTTGTCATTGAATTACTCTTGAACTACAACTCTGACAGAATTGATATAACACTCTCCAAAGTCCAAATACTATGATGATTAATTAGAGCTGCTTTTATTATGAAACATTACTATCCCTTTAAATCTTGTGGGAGATGAAGCATTTCTTGTCTGACACTGCAAGACTTTACTATGCAAAGCAGTTACTGTAACAGGTCATTGGGGAGAAAGCTGGGTCCGAAATAAGGAACAACAATTTAACCCCTTCCGATTCTCCGTTGCTTTCCAGTCAGCACTACTGTGGATACACTGGGGCGGGGTGCTGATATCAGAATGCGCGTGTTGCTCATTGGATACAAGTCTCTCAGAATGACTCTAACCTCTGTTTCTCTCCTTCCTCTTTCACCTTCTGGTTCCTCTTTGCATTAATTAAGGATGTGAAACGCGTAGGTCTCTTACAGTAGAAGTCTATTTCGACACTCATTTAGCCCTCCGCTACTGCATTCCTACGTGGCACATTTGATATTAATGTTCAGAGAAATCTGTCCATTTATTTTTAAGATGTTTATTCAATAACGGGGTGAGAATCGCTTGGCGTTGCTAAGTTATTGCCATCCTACCACATCCAGTTCTCTTACTCTGCCCCTCTATATACCAACCATTCATCCAGTGTACAATGCATGGTTACCCCATTTTCTGCTATTTAGCAAGTCCTCTTACCTTACTCCCCCTGACATTATCTATTTACACTGCTCTCTGTTACTCTGCCGGCCACACATCCTATAAGATGTTACTTTGCCGGCCACACATCCTATAAGCTGTTACTCTGCCGATCACACATCCTACAAGCTGTTACTCTGCCGGCCACACATCGTACAAGCTGTTACTCTGCCGGCCACACAACCTACAAGCTGTTACTCTGCCGGCCACACAACCTACAAGCTTTTACTCTGCCGGCCACACAACCTACAAGCTGTTACTCTGCCGGCCACACATCCTACAAGCTGTTACTCTGCCGGCCACACATCGTACAAGCTGTTTTTCTGCCGGCCACACAACCTACAAGCTGTTACTCTGCCGGCCACACATCCTACAAGCTGTTACTCTGCCGGCCGCACAACCTACAAGCTGTTACTCTGCTGGCCACACGTTGTACAAGTTGTAACTTTGCTGGACACACAATCTACAAGCGCTTCTTTATTTCGCTGTCTGGCACAGGAATAGAATCACGTTCTTCCTCCGCTCTCCAATACTTACCAGGACAGCAGTCTTGCAGAACACAGGCCTGTACTTCCACCCTGTTCCCTGTGCATTTGCCCTGCCCTGTGCAGAATCTCTGTCTACTCTGTACCCCTTCCAGGCATGAAACGGTGCAAGGTCCCCATGGACTCCATGAGCTCCACTTAGCTGGTCTGTAAGAGATATGGGAGAGAAAGAGCGGGGAGATGAAACAGACAAAGGTGAGGAGAGAGAGTGTGAGCAAGAGAAGGAGGCAGAGAGAGAGAGTGAGAGAAAAGAGGGGTAGAGAGATAGCAGGGTAGTAAAATGGGAGAGAGGAGGAGAAGAAAGACACATGGGGAAAGAGAGAGGGAGGGAGAGAAAGGAGGGAAAGTGGGGAGCGAAGGAGAGAGAGAAAAGAATGTGGGAGAGAGAGAGAACGTGAGAGAAAGAAGGAGAGAAGAAAGAGGAAGAGAGAGAGGTTAGGGAGAGACGAAAAGGAGGAAAAAGACAGATACCCCCCGTCTTCTCCATTTCCTTCCTCCCTATAAACAATCTGTATCTGGGGGAATCCATTTTCCTATCCCCTCCTCACTTCCAGGCCTATATATATTACACAGAGCAGTAACTTGTCCTGGTGGGCAGGAAATGAGGAGTAGGAACAGGAATGGCGTCCCCCAGCCTCCTGATAAACCTCGCGTGCTACATTGTTTATTAGACACCGGATCAGGGTAGGGTGACCACATTTCCGTTCTGCTATTCCGGGACATGTGGTCACCCTAAATTTGAGTGGCATCCGGTCCCCTGCAGCTGGCTGGCACTGAGTTCCCTCCTACCCGCCCACATCATCACGCGCCCCTGCGGGCCGTAATGACATACATACAGAGAAGAGGAGGAGGGCAGAGGCACCGGAAGAGAAGCGCTTGCTGCCAGAGTCCAGCGGCAAGAGCTTCTCTTCCGGTGCCTCTGCCCTCTTCCTCCTCTCTGTATGTATGTCATCACGGCCCGCAGGGGCGCGTGATGATGCGGGCGGGCAGCTACCTTCATTTCGGGACTCTTTATTGTCCCAGTGGGGGATGATCCAGGATGCGGGACATAGAACCCAATTAAGGGACAGTCCCGGACGTTCCGGGACACGTGGTCACCCTAGATCAGGGTAAGGACGTTTTACACAGTTAAATCTGAATGTGGCCCTCATGTAGGAGGTGTCGTGTCCGAGCTCCTCTACCTTCTTCTTATTTTGCAGTAAACTTTTTTTTAACCCTTTGAGTGCCAGAAGGGTGTACAAAGCATTGCTCTGCAATGCACTGCTAACTCCACCTGCCACTCAAAGAGTTAAAGGGGCCCTAACAACGCACTGGAAGCATCCCAACAATCTCAAAATGTTTATCTGCCCCCCCCCCCACCATGGTGCATAAATTTTGCTCCAGAATTGCTCCCCCTTTTGTTTAGTGCATACAACCCATAGTGGGTAACCCACTAAATTGGGTGACTCGGACCCCAATATACGAAAGAACCTTCCTTACCGGCAGGCCTGGCAAGGGGACTGAGCATCGGGTTTGAAGCTGTATTTAATGTTCCGACAGCAATCCTCCTGCGTCACACCGCCCCCCAGGTGATCCGTGCACCCTCCAGTCACCTCATCAAAGTCGCTGTAACACTCGACTGAGTCTGATTCTGGGGACAAGACAGAATAGATCACTTAACTCTACAGGGCCCAACAGAATCACAGCCATTCTCCTGTTAGTGCCCGGCACATAAAAATCACTTAACCTCCTCCCCTGCAGGATACATTAGTTAACCTGTCCTCTCCTTTATGCCTGCCAATCTTCAGTTAACATCTTCCTTTCCAAAACATCTGTCAGGTCCCTCGCAATATCCTAGCCCCTCCCCTGTGGAGTCTCTTTAGCATAATCTTCACAAAAAAGGTAACAGGTAAGAGTCTGGCAACTACAGACCAGTAAGTCTTAAGTCAGCAGTGGAAAATTAATGAAAACCATGTTAAAGGAAAGAATTGTTAAATATCTGAATATAAATGGCTTGCAAGAACCTAAACAGCATGGGTTTACTGCAGGGAGATATTGACAAACTAACCTCAAAGATTTTTTTTGACCGATTAACTAAAATAATAGACCCTGGGGGAACAGTATATCTAACGTATTATCTAGATTTCAGTAAAGCATTTGACACTATCGCTAATAAAAGACTTGTTAATAAATTGCAGTGTTTGGGTCTGGACGTAAAAATAGTTCAATGGATAAGACAATGGCTGAGTGACAGGAGTCAGAGGGTTGTAGTTAATGGAGAATATTCAGAGAAGGGAAGAAGTGGGGTACCTCACAGGGATCTGTACTGGGGCCCATTCTTTTTAATATTTTTATTAGTGATATTTCAAAAGGTCTTAAAAGGTAAGGTATACATCTTTACAGATAATACAAAGATCTGCAACAGGGTAGACATTCCTGGGGAAATAAAACATTCCTGGGGGAATAAGCCAAATTAGTTAAATGTAGGCAGACAATGTAACAAAGCAGAGGATAATGCAAGCAGGGTGCTGGGGTGTATAGCTAGGGGCATTATTAGAAGAAAGAGGGAGGTGGTCATGCCACTCTACAGATCTCTAGTTAGACCTCCCCTGTATTGTGTTGAGTACTGGAGACTCAATCTACAGTTAGACCTCACCTGTATTGTATGCAGTACCGGAGACCCCATATCCAGAAGGATATAGATACTATAGAGTATTGTATGCAGTACCAGAGACCCCATCTCCAGAAGGATATAGATACTATAGAGTATTGTATGCAGTACCGGAGACCCCATATCCAGAAGGATATACTCTAAAGAAACTTCAGAGACGGAATGCTAAAATGGTGACTGGTTTACAGGAAAAGAAATATCAGGATAAAGGATCTGAACATGTATAGCTTGGAGGAGAGATGAGAGAGAGGGGATATGATAGACACATTCACATACATGATGGAATTCAAAAAGGGCAGGATGGAAGTACATTTCAAAGGAGTAAAAATGTTAGGACAAGAGGCCATAGTCTAAAACTAGAGGGACAGAGGCTTAGATGTAAAGTAAGAGAGTTTTACTTCACTGAGAGGGTAGTAGATAAGTGGAATAGCCTACCAGCAGAAGTGGTAGAGGTTAATACAATGAGGGAATGTAAGCATGCACGGGAGAGACATAAGGCTGTCCTGAAAATTAGACAGGATCAAGGACCAAATACGGTTTGAGGTTTTTACACTGGGAAAAACAGACAGACTAAATGGAACGAATATTTCTTATCTTCCCTCAAATTCTATGTTTCTATGGTTAATAAGTACACAACTTGCATGTTAAAATTGACAAAGTTCTTTCTCCCGGGGCTAACGGTCAGATAGAGAATGATTAACTTCTCTATACAAGTGATTTGGGACAGTTTTATATTAGAAAAATAACCAAAAACACCAATTGCACAGGTAAATATAAAGTAAATATCACACGTATCATTATGATACATATTTAAACCTTAATAAATCAGATCCTAAGAGATAATTCTGGGCTAAGAGGGACTGGAGCATTTCTGGGCCGAATCCCCTGCATTGTAGTGACACATACAAATTCGAATTGATTTAAATGGGACTTTCAAATAAGGCGACACAGGTATGAAGCGCTTCAACGGACCCACCGATCAACAGGCGGCCTTTCGGTTCAGATTAAAAATTCCTCTTTATTGTAATTAAAGTTAAAAACATAAGAACAGAGTCTTATTTGTAATATGATATACACGACACAGCAAAGATGTACTTGCTCATTCCATGTATTAACCGCCTAACGCGTTTCGTATTGAAAGTATTAAATCATGGAATGAGCAAGTACATCTTTGATGTGTCGTGTATATCATATTACAAATAATTACAATAAAGAGCAATTTTTAATCTGAACCGAAAGGCTGCCTGTTGATCGTTGGGTCCGTTGAAGCGCTTCATACCTGTGTCGTCTTGTTTGTCGGAGTTTCCTGGCTGGAGCTGTGTGAGGCGCTCCGGACCCGCAAACAGAAGGATATTAGGGGAGTGATACTTTGTATCTGTTTATATTATGAGTTAGACACCGGAGGAGGTGCTACAACGGAACCGCCAGGCTTCCCCAGCCAAAAAATTCAACCCGTATTCAATAAAACTCAATTTTATTCTTCCATGTTAAGAACATCATTCTGTAAATCAACGGGTTGTTGATGGACTACAAATAGTAGATGTGCAAGGAAATGAAGCACCTAACGCGTTTCGTGAATGTATCACTAAGCCTAAGATTAAGTGATACATTCACGAAATGCGTTAGGCGCTTCGTTTCCTTGCACATCTACTATTTGTAGTCCATCAACAACCCGTTGATTTACAGAATGATGTTCTTAACATGGAAGAATAAAATTGAGTTTTATTGAATACGGGTTGAATTTTTTGGCTGGGGAAGCATGGCGGTTCTGTTGTAGCACCTCCTCCGGTGTCTTCTCGTTTGCTGAAGTCCGTGGCCAGGACTGTGGGGGTAGCTCCGGATCCGCAGCGGCCGTAGCCGTGGTGAGTGGTTCACATATTGGGGAAGGAGTTCTCTTTAGATGCAGTTAGGCATTAAGTAGCGATCTCTTTTTTTCTATTGTGTTTTCATTTATATTATGAGTTAGGCTTGTAGCATTCCATACATACGTACTTTCAAATAAGGCGACCGTGTATCCCAGTAAATCAGGGACGCGTATATAAATGTCATTCTGCAGGACGACAAGGAATCAGCGGTACCCTGCAGTCCGAAGTTTTTATAAGCGTCTCTGATGTAACCCTTTGAGTGCAATATTGATGTGCAATGCATTATTTCGCAATACGTAACACATCCCTCGAGGACTCCAAGGGTTAAAGGGATATGTGGTCACCTTACTTTTAACATTCAAGTTAAAAGCCCTAAAAGGGAAGTAAAGTAGGGATGAGATGGGGAGTGCCTGCACGGCGTGTGTTCATTATCATCATCTATACATCTAGGTAACTCAGGAACTAGCTTACTACATAAAAACTGTCTAATACAACATATAGGAGATTTTGAAGAAGAAAAAAAAAAACAGTTGTTTTTAGGTGGTGTCTCTTTAAATCAATAGGAATTTTTTAGAAATGTGTACGGTTGGTTTGCTCTAGAATTGCGCCGGCTCGTCTTAGTACGTCAGTCTCTGGAACAGCTAAATGGGTCACGTTTAACCCTTTGAGTGCCAGAGGGGGACACAACGCATTGCATAGCAATGCGTTGCGTACCCTTCTAGCACTCAAACAGTTAATTGCACATCCAGAACTTCCAGACAGAATCTGTAAAATACTCTTATAACCTTTCCCAGTCCGCACCAGTAAGCTTGGACCGGGACACAGTAAAAAGGACAGAATGTCTCACCTGATACCTGGGGAGTGAGGAGACTGACAGCAGAAACCAGCAAGACCAGAGAGAAAGACATCATACTGGGAGAGATGGTGGGATGACTTGGGAACCCCACGCTGTATAAGAGATGTGCGGCTGAGACCCCTCTTTATTACAGTAATACCTGGGAGTCCTCTTTTCTATTAATCCACAGTCCCCTTTATAATGTGAGAGCCTGTAAGGTCTGATCTCCTCTTCACTTTATAAGGGCACTGTATGTGATCCTCCCCTCACCTCTGTCCTGCTGAGAAGTCCCTCACTGACCCTCCCATTCTGTAGAAAGAGGAATATTTGTTTTGATGTTGAAATCAAGTGGACGCAAACATGCATGTGTGCGCGTGCGTGTATATATATATATATATATATATATATATATATATATATATATATATATATGTTTGTTTGTGCATATAGGTGTGTGTTCTTGGTACAGAATCACGTCCTTCCTAATGGGCATCAACAGATATAGTTTAATTCATTAAAACTATTTATATTACAAAAACAAAGGGTAGCTCAAAATATAGGCCGTCTTTCATTACCTTTAAACAAATTTCTACAGTGACAGTTCCAATGTGATGACCTTTTGTTATCCAACTCGATTGTATTGCTACATAACTTACAGGGAACCAAGGAAAACAGGAAGTGAACCAGATTAGTTCATAAGGTCAGAAGAACTCTAAAATCAAAATAAAATGCAACGTGATTTTTTTCATTTTTTTAGCAAATGATGTACTATAAGAGATTAAACAATCATAGCTGATGAGCTTGAGAAAAAAGGCACACGTTCATGAAGATAAGACATTCCTGGGGGAATAAGCCAAATTACTTGAATGTAGGCAGACAATGTAACAAAGCAGTGGATAATGCAAGCAGGGTGCTGGGTTGTATAGCTAGGTGCATTATTAGAAGAAAGAGAGAGGTGGTCATGTCACTCTACAGATCTCTAGTTAGACCTCCCCTGTATTGTGTACAGTACTGGAGACCCCATCTCCAGTCAGACCTCCCCTGTATTGTGTACAGTACTGGAGACCCCATCTCCAGAAGGATGTAGATATTCTGTAGAGAATTCAGAGAAGGGCTACTAAAATGGTGACTGGTTTACAGGAAAATAAATATCCGGATAGACTAAAGGATCTGAACATGTATCGCTTGGAGGAGAGATGAGAGAGAGGGGATATGATAGACACATTCTTAGTATAGAATCACGCCCTTCCTAATGGGCACTGTGCATCAACAGATATTTTTCAATGATGTACGATAAGAGATTAAACAATCATAGCTGATGAGGTTGAGAAAAAGGCACACACGTTCACGAAGATAAAGACTTTGCCAGATCTCCTGTTCTGATCCAGAGGAAGACAAATTGTAATTGATTTCCAGTTAATCCCAAAGTGGGTACAAATGTCCTTCTTGACTCCAAAAGATCGTTGATTTTCTCCCTTGATCAACATTCTATCTTCAATGAAACCCACTGTCATAATTATCTAGAATGTTCTTAGATATAAAAGGTATATAATACGCATAAAGGTGAGGATAGTTTGACCAACTTATTTTACATGTATAATCTTTCCTATACCACAGGATTCATATTCAGTTAGAAATGACAAAAATATACAGATCATGGATGTATAAAGTTCTTGACGGTGCAATACAGTAGATCTAGTTACAATGCATGCAGGGAATAAGTGGAAAGGTAACTCAGGATGCATTTCGTTGTAGCGTGGTGAGAAAGCAATGCCAGGAAAAATAGATACAGACCTGACAGAAATAGCCGAATAAAATCAGCCCCGTGAATTAACCCTTTGAGTGCCCGAGAGGTATCCAACGCATTGCAACGCATGGTCTGCTCTTCTCAATGAAATACATCTACAACAAAAAAAAAAGGTCTACAGCGCCTCCTAGAGAACCAGAATATAGAAGGAAAAAAGATATGAGATTAAAGGACAACTAACACTTCATTATAATATCCCTCCAGATTACTTTACTGTGGCCAGAAAATCCTAAAGGCCCCTATGAACTGGATGTAAGGTTCATGATGGACGTTTTTTCAGTCAGAAACAGGCCCACTTAACCCATTATGGATCAAAGGGGTACGTAGTGCATTGTGAAGCAATGCATTGCGTACCCCCTTTGGTCCTTAACCCCGTAAGGACCAGCCGCCCACACACGGTGTGGTCACTTAAGGACCAGGGACCATTTTTCTTTTTGGAATCTGATTCCGGACCCCCCGGACGGTGTGCAGCCGCGCGGGGAGCCCGGAATTCCATTACGGCCCAGGACCATCATGGGTCCTTAAGGGTATAACAACCCATGACAGTCCAGGACCATCATGGGTCCTTAAGGGGTTAAATGGGAACTACCACCCCGCATACAGTTTCCCCCTTAGATTTACCCATCTAGCAATTAGCTGATCAGTATAGTACTAGTCGCCAGAATAATTACCTCCTTATAGAGGAATTCTACTGCTCCCGAGACTGACGGCCAGGCAACGTCACTTTAAAAGAATCTGCTCGCCTTCGCCGTCGGTACCACGCAACGCCTCCTAGAGCAGACTGGGACTGACGGCCAGGCAACAGCGCTTTGGAAGAATCTTCACGCCTGCGCCGTCAATCCCTTCCGGTACCTTAAGGTACCAAGCAACGCCTCCTGGAGCAGACTGGGACTGACGGCCAGGCAACAGCGCTTTGGAAGAATCTTCACGCCTGCGCCGTCAATCCCTTCCGGTACCTTAAGGTACCAAGCAACACCTCCTGGAGCAGACTGGGACTGACGGCTCAGGCACACAGACTTCTATATGCAAAGATATAACGCTCAAAAGGTTAAATATCACGTACTTTCAGCTGTAAAATTTAGTTATTTTATGTAAAATCCCTGAAATACGGTCCGAAACTCTCATTTATTATAAATATGTAGTTAACTCAGGCACTCGAAGGGTTAAAATTATATATCCCAATTTCATTTTTTTTTTTTAGTGTTAGCGTTCCTTTAACCATTTAAGAGCAGTGCGGTATCCAACGCACTGCAATGCCATTTACAATTAAGGTGACCACATATCCCTTTAAATCAGGGACACTTATAAAATACACACATTGCAGGACAGCACAGGAATCAAAGCAACCCTGCAATGTGTGTATTTTATAAGTGTCCCTGATTTTAAGGGATATCTGGTCACCTTATTTACAATCGAAGCATTAAATAGTTATTTCAGGATCACTGGTTTAAAACAAATGGAGGTATGATATAAAATCACATGGAGTTTGTTAAGGGTTAATATCTTCAGAGGTCACTGGGTCAGTACATTTGGAAAATGACCAGCTATGTATCATGGTGCAAGGCTAGATTCCCATGGAGACAGATACAATCCAGGGTTACTGCCATCCATTCCCAGCCCTCTGGCTCCTACTAGAGTCTGTCTGTAAATAATCCAGGCACAGCTGTCAGCTGTTACTAGCCAAACCATAGAGAAGGGAGGGAGGGGAAGGGAAACAGCCCACAGTCAACACACTGATTGGCTGGGGGATGCCACATGATTAACTCTCTTTCCTTTGCATGCTGGGAGTTGTAGTCTATTTATGATTTGTCCAAATTTAGAGCTGCTGGTTGTACGATTCCTAGTATTTTACCCACAGGATGGTCCAGCTTGGACTTCTAGTCAATGAAATGTCTAAAACAGCAATAGGAAGCCTGCCAACAGTAGCTGTTTGATGCCAGTCCTTCCGTTAGAGGGTGTACAAACCGTTTCTCGACCCGTAATTAAAGAAAAATATGTGTTTTATAATTTGTTTAACAGAAGGACTTATCCAGGCAGGCTTCATTTATTCAACAATCAGTCATATCTATTTACTGTTTTTTTTTGTATTTAAACTCTGTTGTAGTCTATAACTGAGCAGTGACATTTTACTATCTTGAGAATTTATGTAAGTCCTTTTGTCATCGTGAGCTGGGTGGAGCCAAATAGAGAGAACCTGGCCCATTATAATTATGAGGGGGACTGGACGCAGCCAAAGAGAGTGAGCTCCACCCTTTAGAATCAGGGGTGGGGTTGGGTAGAGACATAAAGCGATAGGGCCACCCATCATTCTAAAGAGCCTTGTTTACATTCTCTAGGTAGTAATGTCCCCACTCAGTTCTAGAGTAGTTTATATTCATACCGGAGAACTTCCTTCTCCTGAGCCCCTGGAGAAGGCTCATGTGATGCCGACCAGGGACATGTAAATGGTGTAATTTGTGCCATAAAGGGGTGGGGCTTGATTGGATGGGAGGGGCTTATTGCCACTGCCATAAAGTGGTTGAGAAGTAGGCAGCACCGGGTGGGATGAAGAAGAAGTGGGTGGAAAGTGGGCAGAACATGGTGGGTTGGAGGGGCAGTGGGTAGGAAGTGGGAGGAACAGGAAAAGAAGGAGGAGAAGAAGGTGGGAAGTGGGAGGAAAAGGGAAAGAAGGAGGAGAAGTGGGTGGAAAGTGGGAGGAACAGGGTGGGAAGGAGGAGATGTGGTCAGGAAGCGGGGGGAACCGGGTGGGAAGGAGAAGAAGTGGGCGGGAAGCGGGAGGAACAAGGTGGGAAAGAGGAGAAGTCGGCAGGAAGTGGGAGGAACCAGGTGGGAAGGAGAAGAAGTGGGAAGAACAGGGTGAGAAGGAGGAGAAGTGGGAGGAACAGGGTGAGAAGGAGGAGAAGTGGGAAGAACAGGGTGAGAAGGAGGAGAAGTCGGAGGAACAGGGTAGGAAGGAGAAGAAGTGGGCAGGAAGTGGGAGGAACAGGGTGAGAAGGAGGAGCAGTGGGCAGGAAGTGGGAGGAACAGGGTGGGAAGGAGAAGAAGTGAGCAGTAAGTGGGAGGAACAGGGTGGGAAGGAGAAGAAGTGAGCAGTAAGTGGGAGGAACAGGGTGGGAAGGAGAAGAAGTGCGCAGGAAGTGGGAGGAAAGGGTGGGAAGGAGGAGAAGTGAGCAGGAAGTGGGAGGAAAAGGGTGAGAAGGAAAAGTAGGTGGGAAATAGGAGGAACAGGATGGGAAGGAGGAGAAGTGGGTGGGAAGGAGGAGGAACAGGGTGGGAAGGAGGAGAAGTGGGAGGAACAGGGTGAGAAGGAGGAGAAGTGGGCAGGAAGTGGGAGGAACAGGGTGAGAAGGAGGAGAAGTAGGAGGAACAGGGTGAGAAGGAGGAGAAGTAGGAGGAACAGGGTGGGAAGGAGAAGAAGTGGGCAGGAAGTAGGAGGAACAGGGTGGGGAGGTGGTGAAGTGGGAGGAGTTTCAGAGGAAACACCCCACCACAGCAGACTCAGTCTTTGTCCCCGGAGACGTGGTAATTAACTCTAAAAAACCGGAGTCTCTGGGGCAGGTCCGAAGAATTCCCGTGTATGTTTATATTAATACAAATAATGAATAGATATATCTGACGGCTGTATGAAGGACACCACCCTAGGTAAGTACTTCTGTTAATTAAAATGTAGCCAATCATTCAACGGGTAGAGTTCCCCTTTAAGGATATCCCTAATTAAGCAGGGTTGATCAGTGTCTCTTCCATTTCGCCCGCCCCCAGTGCTCTGTGGTAGAGAGTGGGGCGGAGGTAATCAGCTGACTGGTAGACAAGGGCCCAGGGGGAGAAGGTAAAAGACACGTATTGGGTAAAATGGAATAACGTGCACCAATGACTTCACAGCAATGGAGAATTAAAGGGACCCTGACTACTATGAGCTTTGTGGTGAAAAAAGCTGTCATGATCTCCTAGCACGATGGTGGCAACTCAGCACTTACAGGCACCTAAAGAATAGGTGACATGAATATACATGTTTGAAAGCCCTTTCAAAATACCCAGTTATTTTAAAGTGTTACTTCCACATTGCGATGCAGCGCGTTGGATACCTCTCTGGCACTCAAAAGGTTAATGGCTATGCATTACACGCCCCTCTGGTCCTTGAACGGTTAATATTATCACGGGCAGGGAGCGGAGTTGTGTCCTGTGATTCCGTTAGCTCCTCCCATGTAAGTGACACCCGGGACCGAGCTATGTCATCTCCTGAACAAAGGAGTAAATTCATAGGGGCCATTAGGATTTTCTGGACATAGCAATGTAAGTGGTGGGCGGTATTCTTGGGTCCCCTGGAATCGATGATGTAATTATGTTAACCCTTTGAGTGCCAGAGGGGTACGGAATGCATTGCAAAAGGGTTAACACTCAAAGGGTTAACATTTCTATTGTGTTCATACGTACCCCACTAGATCAGGGAT